>SZWC01004798.1:45214-58585 GCA_023375785.1 Penium margaritaceum | reverse complement strand
GCAACTAGGGCGTAACTAGGGCGCAACTAGGGCGCAACTAGGGTGCAACTAGGGCGCAACTAGGACGCGACTAGGGCGCAAGTAGGGCGCAACTAGGGCGCAACTAGGGCGCAAGTAGGGCGCAAGTAGGGTGCAACTAGGGCACAACTAAGGCGCAACTAGGGCGCAGCTAGGGCGCAACTAGGGTGCAATTAGGGCGCAACTAGAGCGCAACTAGGGCACAACTAGGGCGCAACTAGGATGCAACTAGGGCGCAACTAGGGTGCAACTAGGGTGCAACTAGGGTGCAACTAGGGCGCAACAAGGGCGCAACGAGGGCGCAACTAAGGCGCGACGAGGGCGCAACAAGGGCGCAACTAGGGTGCAACTAGGGCGCAACTAGGGTGCAACTAGGACGCAACTAGGCAGAAACTAGGGCGCAACTAGGCCGCAACGAGGGCGCAACTAGGGTGCAACTAGGGCGCAACAAGGGTGCAACTAGAGCGCAAGTAGGGCGCAAATAGGGCGCAACTACGGCACAAATGGGGCACAACTGGGACACAACTAGGGTGTAACAAGGGCGCATTTAGGGTGCAACTTGAGCGCAACGAGGGCGCAACGAGGGTGCAACGAGGGCGCAATGAGGGCGCAACAAGGGCGTAACTAGGGTGCAACTAGGGTGCAACTAGGGTGAAACTAGGGCACAAGTAGGACGCAAGTAGGGCGCGACTATGGCGCGACTAAAGTGCGACTAGGGCAAGACTAGGGCTCGACTTGGGCGCAACTAGGGCGCAACAAGTGCGCAACTAGGGTGCAACTAGGGCGCAATGAGGGCGCAGCTGGGGGCAACTAGGACGCAACAAGGGCGCAACTTGGGCGCAACTATGGCGCAACTAGGGCACAACTAGGGCGCAACTAGAGCGCAACTAGGGCGCACCTAGGGCGCAACTAGGGCGCAACTATGGAAAAACTAAGGCGCAAGTAGGGCGCAAATAGGGCACAACTAGGGTACAGCTAGGGCGTAGCTAGTGCCTAACTGAGGCGCAACTAGGGTGCAAGTAGGGTGCAAGTAGGGCGCAAGTAGGGTGCAACTTGTGCGCAACTAGGGCGCGCACTCACGGCGCAACTAGGACGTAACTAGGGTGCAAGTATGGCGCAACTAGGGTGCAACTAGGGCGCAAGTAGGGCGCAAGTAAGACGCAACTAGGGCACAACTAGGGCACAACTAGGGCGTACCTAGTGCCCAACTGAGGCGCAACTAGGGCGCAAGTAGGGCGCCAGTAGGGTGTAAGTTTGGTGCAATAAGGGCGCAAGAAGGGCGCAACTAAGGTGCAACTAGGGTGCAACTAGGACGCACCTAGGACGCAAGTAGGGCGAAACTAGGGCGCAACTAGGGCGCAAGTAGGGCGCAACTAGGGCGCAACTAGGGCGCAACTAGGGCATAACTATGACGCAACTAGGGCGCAACTAGGGCGCAACTAGGGTGCAACTAGTGTGCAAGTTTGGCGCAACTAGGGCGCAACTAAGGCGCAACTAGGGCGCAAGAAGGGTGCAACTAGAGCGCAACGAGGGTGCAACTAGGGCGCAACTAGGGCACAACTAGGGTGCAAGTAGGTGGCAACTAGGGCGCAACTAGAGCGCAAGTAGGGCATAACTAGGGCGCAAGCAGGACGCAACTAGGGTGCAACTAGTGTGCAAGTTGGGCGCAACTAAGGCGCTACTAAGGCGCAACTAGCGCGCAAGTAGGGCACAAGTAGGATGCAACTAGCGCGCAACTAGGGCACAACTAGGGCGTAGCTGGTGCCCAACGAAGGCACAACTTGGGTGCAAGTAGGGTGCCAGTAGGGCGCAAGTAGGGTGCAATAAGGGCACAAATAGGGTGCAACTAGGGCGCAACTAAGGAGCAACGAGGGTGCAACTAGGGCGCAACTAGGGCGCGACTAGGGCGTAACTAGGGTGCAACTAGGGCGCAACTAGGGATCAACTAGGGCGCAACTAGGTCGCAACTAGGGCGTAACTAGGACACAACTAGGGCGCAACTAGGACGCAACTAGGACGCAACTAGGGCGCAACTAAGGCGCAACTAGGGCGCAACTATGTCGCAACTAAGGCGCAAGTAGGGCGCAAGTAGGGCACAAGTAGGACACAACTAGGGTGCAACTAGGGTACAACTAGGGTGTAGCTAGTGCCCAATTGAGGCGCAACTAGTTCGCAAGTAGGGCGCAAGTAGGGCGCAAGTAGGGTGCAACTAGTGCACAACTAGGGCGCAACTAGGGCGCAACTAGGGCGCAACTAGGGCGCAACTAGGGCGCAACTTGGGCGCAACTAGGGCGCAACTAGGGCGCAACTAGGGCGCAACTAGGGCGCAACTAGGGCGCAACTAGGGCACAACTAGGGCACAACTAGGACGCAACTAGGTCGCAACTAGGGCGCAACTAGGACGCAACTAGGGCGTAACTAGGGCACAACTAGGGCACAACAAGGACGCAACTAGGTCGCAACCAGGGTGCAACCAGGGCGCAACTAGGGCGGAACTAGCGCACAACTAGGGTGCAACAAGGGCGCAACTAGGGCGCAACTAGGGTGCAACTAGGGCGCAACTAGGGCGCGACTAGGGCGCAACTAGGGTGCAACTAGGGTCCAAGTAGGGCGCAAGTAAGACGCAACTAGGGTGCAACTAGGGCATAACTAGGGCACAACTAGGGCTTAGCTAGTGCCCAGCTAAGGCGCAACTAGGGCGTAAGAAGGGCGCCAGTAGGGCGTAAGTAGGGTGCAATAAGGGTGCAAGAAAAGCGCAACTAGGGTGTAACTAGGGCGCATCTAGGACGCGACTAGGGCACAACTAGGGCGCAACTAGGACGCAAGTAGGGCGCAAGTAGGGCGCAAGTAGGGCGCAACTAGGGCACAACAAAGGCACAACTAGGGTGCAACTAGGGCGCAACTAGGGCGGAACTAGAGCGCAACTAGGGCAAAACTAGGCCGCAACTAGGGCGCAACCAGGGTGCAATGAGGGCGCAATGAGGGCGCAACGAGGGCGCAACTAGGGTGCAACTAGAGTGCAACTATGGCACAACTAGGGCGCAACTAGGGTACTACTAGGGTGCAACTAGTGTGCAAGTTGGGCGCAACTAGGACGTAACTAAGGCGCAACTAGGGTGCAAGTAGGACGCAAGTAGGACGCAACTAGGGTGAAACTAGGGGTCAACTAGGGCGTAGTTAGTGCCCAACCGATGTGCAACTAGGGCGCAAGTAGGCGCCAGTAGGGCGCAAGAAGGTAGCAACTAGGGTGCAAGTAGGGCGCAACTAGGGTGCAACTAGGACGCAACAAGGGTGCAACTAGGGCACAACTAGGACGCAACTATGGCACAACTAGGGAGCAACTAGGGTGTAACTAGGGCGGAACTAGGGTGCAACTAGGGCGCAACTAGGACGCAACTAGGGCGCGACTAGTTCGCGACTAGGGTGCGAATTGGACGCAACTAGGGCGCAACTAGGGGGCAACCGGGGCGCAACCAGGGCGCAACTAGGGCGCAACTAGGGTGCAACTAGGGCGCAACCAGGGCGCAACCAGGGCGCAACTAGGGCGCATCTAGGGCACAACTAGGGCGCAACTAGGGCGCAACTAGGGTGCAACTAGTGTGCACGTTGGGCGCAACTAAGGCGCAACTAAGGAGCAACTAGCACGCAAGTAGGGCACAAGTAGGATGCAACTAGGGCGCAACTAGGGCACAACTAAGGCACAGTTAGTGCCCAACTAAGGCACAGCTAGGGCACAAGTAGGGTGCAATAAGGGCGCAAATAGGGTACAACTAGGGCGCAACTAGGACGCAACTAGGGTGCGACTAGGACGCGACTAGAGCACAACTAGGGCGCAACTAGGGCGCAACTAGGGCGCAACTAGGGCGCAACTAGGGTGCAACTAGCGTGCAACTAAGGTGCAACTAGGGCGCAAGTAGGGCGCAAATAGGGTGCAAGTAGACCCGGCCTACGTTTGTGTGACCCGGCTTTGATTTTTTTGACCCGGCTTTGGTTTCTGTGACCCGGCTTTGGTTTTTGTGACCCTGCTTTGGTTTCTGTGACCCGGCTTTGGTTTCTGTGACCCGGCTTTGGTTTCTTTTACCCGGCTTTTGTTTCTGTGGCCTAGCTTTGGTTTCTATGATCCGGCTTTGGTTTATCCAGCTTTGGTTTCTTTGACCCAGCTTTGGTTTCTGTGACCCGTCTTTCGTTTCTATGACCCGCCTTTCGTTTCTATGACCCGGCTTTGGTTTTTGTGACCCGGCTTTGGTTTTTGTGACCCGGCTTTGGTTTCTGTGACCCGGCTTTGGTTTCTGTGACCTGGCGTTGGTTTATTTGACCCGGCTTTGGTTTCTGTGACCCGGCTTTGGTTTCTAGGACCCGGCTTTGGTTTCTGTGACCCGGCGTTGGTTTCTGTGACCCGGCTTTGGTTTCTAGGACCCGGCTTTGGTTTCTGTGACCCGGCGTTGGTTTCTGTGACCCGGCTTTGGTTTCTAGGACCCGGCTTTGGTTTCTGTGACCCGGCGTTGGTTTCTGTGACCCGGCTTTGGTTTCTAGGACCCGGCTTTGGTTTCTGTGACCCGGCGTTGGTTTCTGTGACCCGGCTTTGGTTTCTAGGACCCGGCTTTGGTTTCTGTGACCCGGCGTTGGTTTCTGTGACCCGGCTTTGGTTTCTAGGACCCGGCTTTGGTTTCTGTGACCCGGCGTTGGTTTCTGTGACCCGGCTTTGGTTTCTAGGACCCGGCTTTGGTTTCTGTGACCCGGCGTTGGTTTCTGTGACCCGGCTTTGGTTTCTAGGACCCGGCTTTGGTTTCTGTGACCCGGCGTTGGTTTCTGTGACCCGGCTTTGGTTTCTAGGACCCGGCTTTGGTTTCTGTGACCCGGCGTTGGTTTCTGTGACCCGGCTTTGGTTTCTAGGACCCGGCTTTGGTTTCTGTGACCCGGCGTTGGTTTCTGTGACCCGGCTTTGGTTTCTAGGACCCGGCTTTGGTTTCTGTGACCCGGCGTTGGTTTCTGTGACCCGGCTTTGGTTTGTGTGGCCTGGCTTTGGTTTCTGTGACCAAGGTTTGGTTTTTGTGACCCGGCTTTGATTTATGTGACCCAGTTTTGGTTTCT
The DNA here is from genome assembly GCA_023375785.1 of Penium margaritaceum. Classification (NCBI taxonomy): domain Eukaryota; kingdom Viridiplantae; phylum Streptophyta; class Zygnematophyceae; order Desmidiales; family Peniaceae; genus Penium; species Penium margaritaceum. The sequence goes on along the minus strand of SZWC01004798.1, from coordinate 53,476 downwards.
GTGACCCGGCTTTGGTTTCTATGACCCGGCTTTGGTTTCTGTGACCCGGCTTTGGTTTCTGCGACCCGGCATTGGTTTCGGTGACCCAGCTTTGGTTTATGTGACCCGGCATTGGTTTCTGTAACCTGACTTTAGTTGCTGTGACCCGGCTTTGGTTTTTGTGACCCGGATCTGGTTTCTGTGACCCAGCTTTGGTTTCTGTGACCCGGCTTTGGTTTGTGTGACCCGGCTTTGGTTTATGTGACCTGGCTTTGGTTTCTCTGACTCGGCTTTGGTTTCTGTGACCCGGCTTTGGTTTATGTGACCCAGCTCTGGTTTTTGTGACCCGGCTTTGGTTTCGGTGACCCGGCTTTGGTTTCTTTGACCTGGCTTTTGTTTCTGTGAGCCGGCTTTGGTTACTGTGACCCGGCTTTGGTTTCTGTGACCCCGCTTTGGTTTCTGTGACCTGGCTTTGGTTTCTGTGACCCGGCTTTGGTTTCTGTGACCCGGCTTTGGTTTATGTGACCTGGCTTTGGTTTCTCTGACTCGGCTTTGGTTTCTGTGACCCGGCTTTGGTTTCAGTGACCCGGCTTTGGTTTCTGTGACCCAGCTTTGGTTTTTGTGACCCGGCTTTGGTTTCTCTGACCCGGCTTTGGTTTCTGTGATCCGGCTTTGGTTTCTCTGATCCAGCTTTGATTTTTGTGACCCGGCATTGGTTTCTGTGACGCGGCTTTGGTTTCTGTGACCCGGCTTTGGTTTCAGTGACCCGGCTTTGGTTTCTGTGACCCAGCTTTGGTTTTTGTGACCCGGCTTTGGTTTCTCTGACCCGGCTTTGGTTTCTGTGATCCGGCTTTGGTTTCTCTGATCCAGCTTTGATTTTTGTGACCCGGCATTGGTTTCTGTGACGCGGCTTTGGTTTCTGTGACCCGGCTTTGGTTTCAGTGACCCGGCTTTGGTTTCTGTGACCCAGCTTTGGTTTTTGTGACCCGGCTTTGGTTTCTCTGACCCGGCTTTGGTTTCTGTGATCCGGCTTTGGTTTCTCTGATCCAGCTTTGATTTTTGTGACCCGGCATTGGTTTCTGTGACGCGGCTTTGGTTTCTGTGACCCGGCTTTGGTTTCAGTGACCCGGCTTTGGTTTCTGTGACCCAGCTTTGGTTTTTGTGACCCGGCTTTGGTTTCTCTGACCCGGCTTTGGTTTCTGTGACCCGGCTTTGGGTTTTGTGACCCGGCATTGGTTTCTGTGACTTGGCTTTGGTTTCTGTGACCCGGCTTTGGTTTCTGTGACCCGAATTTGGTTTTTGTGACCCGGCTTTGGTTTTTGTGACCCGGCTTTCGTTTATCTGACCAGGCTTTGGTTTTTGTGACCCGGCTTTGGTTTGTGTGACCCGGCTTTGCTTTCTGTGACCCGGCTTTGTTTTCTATGACTCGGCTTTGGTTTCTGTGACCCGGCTTTGGTTGCTGTCATCCGGCTTTGGTTTCTGTGACCCGGCTTTGGTTTCTGCGACCCTGCTTTGGTTTCTGTGACCCGGCTTTGATTTCTGTGACCTGGCTTTGGTTTCTCTGACCCGGCTTTCGTTTCTGTGGCCCAGCTTTGGTTTCTGTGATCCGGCTTTGGTTTATCCAGCTTTGGTTTCTTTGACCTGGCTTTGGTTTGTGTGACCCGTCTTTGGTTTCTATGACCCGGCTTTCTTTTCTGTGATCCGGCTTTTGTTTCTATGACCCGGCTTTGGTTTCTGTGACCCGGCTTTGGTTTCCGGGACCCGGCATTGGTTTCCGTGACCCGGCTTTGGTTTTTGTGACCCGGCTTTGATTTCTGTGACCCGGCTTTGGTTTCTTTGACCCAGCTTCGGTTTCTGTGACCCGGCTTTGGCTTTTGTGACCTGGCTTTGGTTGCTGTGACCCGGCTTTGGTTTCTTTGACCCAGCTTCGGTTTCTGTGACCCGGCTTTGGCTTTTGTGACCTGGCTTTGGTTGCTGTGACCCGGCTTTGGTTTCTTTGACCCAGCTTCGGTTTCTGTGACCCGGCTTTGGCTTTTGTGACCTGGCTTTGGTTGCTGTGACCCGGCTTTGGTTTCTTTGACCCAGCTTCGGTTTCTGTGACCCGGCTTTGGCTTTTGTGACCTGGCTTTGGTTGCTGTGACCCGGCTTTGGTTTCTTTGACCCAGCTTCGGTTTCTGTGACCCGGCTTTGGCTTTTGTGACCTGGCTTTGGTTGCTGTGACCCGGCTTTGGTTTCTTTGACCCAGCTTCGGTTTCTGTGACCCGGCTTTGGCTTTTGTGACCTGGCTTTGGTTGCTGTGACCCGGCTTTGGTTTCTTTGACCCAGCTTCGGTTTCTGTGACCCGGCTTTGGCTTTTGTGACCTGGCTTTGGTTGCTGTGACCCGGCTTTGGTTTCTTTGACCCAGCTTCGGTTTCTGTGACCCGGCTTTGGCTTTTGTGACCTGGCTTTGGTTGCTGTGACCCGGCTTTGGTTTCTTTGACCCAGCTTCGGTTTCTGTGACCCGGCTTTGGCTTTTGTGACCTGGCTTTGGTTGCTGTGACCCGGCTTTGGTTTCTTTGACCCAGCTTCGGTTTCTGTGACCCGGCTTTGGCTTTTGTGACCTGGCTTTGGTTGCTGTGACCCGGCTTTGGTTTCTTTGACCCAGCTTCGGTTTCTGTGACCCGGCTTTGGCTTTTGTGACCTGGCTTTGGTTGCTGTGACCCGGCTTTGGTTTCTTTGACCCAGCTTCGGTTTCTGTGACCCGGCTTTGGCTTTTGTGACCTGGCTTTGGTTGCTGTGACCCGGCTTTGGTTTCTTTGACCCAGCTTCGGTTTCTGTGACCCGGCTTTGGCTTTTGTGACCTGGCTTTGGTTGCTGTGACCCGGCTTTGGTTTCTTTGACCCAGCTTCGGTTTCTGTGACCCGGCTTTGGCTTTTGTGACCTGGCTTTGGTTGCTGTGACCCGGCTTTGGTTTCTTTGACCCAGCTTCGGTTTCTGTGACCCGGCTTTGGCTTTTGTGACCTGGCTTTGGTTGCTGTGACCCGGCTTTGGTTTCTTTGACCCAGCTTCGGTTTCTGTGACCCGGCTTTGGCTTTTGTGACCTGGCTTTGGTTGCTGTGACCCGGCTTTGGTTTCTTTGACCCAGCTTCGGTTTCTGTGACCCGGCTTTGGCTTTTGTGACCTGGCTTTGGTTGCTGTGACCCGGCTTTGGTTTCTTTGACCCAGCTTCGGTTTCTGTGACCCGGCTTTGGCTTTTGTGACCTGGCTTTGGTTGCTGTGACCCGGCTTTGGTTTCTTTGACCCAGCTTCGGTTTCTGTGACCCGGCTTTGGCTTTTGTGACCTGGCTTTGGTTGCTGTGACCCGGCTTTGGTTTCTTTGACCCAGCTTCGGTTTCTGTGACCCGGCTTTGGCTTTTGTGACCTGGCTTTGGTTGCTGTGACCCGGCTTTGGTTTCTTTGACCCAGCTTCGGTTTCTGTGACCCGGCTTTGGCTTTTGTGACCTGGCTTTGGTTGCTGTGACCCGGCTTTGGTTTCTTTGACCCAGCTTCGGTTTCTGTGACCCGGCTTTGGCTTTTGTGACCTGGCTTTGGTTGCTGTGACCCGGCTTTGGTTTCTTTGACCCAGCTTCGGTTTCTGTGACCCGGCTTTGGCTTTTGTGACCTGGCTTTGGTTGCTGTGACCCGGCTTTGGTTTCTTTGACCCAGCTTCGGTTTCTGTGACCCGGCTTTGGCTTTTGTGACCTGGCTTTGGTTGCTGTGACCCGGCTTTGGTTTCTTTGACCCAGCTTCGGTTTCTGTGACCCGGCTTTGGCTTTTGTGACCTGGCTTTGGTTGCTGTGACCCGGCTTTGGTTTCTTTGACCCAGCTTCGGTTTCTGTGACCCGGCTTTGGCTTTTGTGACCTGGCTTTGGTTGCTGTGACCCGGCTTTGGTTTCTTTGACCCAGCTTCGGTTTCTGTGACCCGGCTTTGGCTTTTGTGACCTGGCTTTGGTTGCTGTGACCCGGCTTTGGTTTCTTTGACCCAGCTTCGGTTTCTGTGACCCGGCTTTGGCTTTTGTGACCTGGCTTTGGTTGCTGTGACCCGGCTTTGGTTTCTTTGACCCAGCTTCGGTTTCTGTGACCCGGCTTTGGCTTTTGTGACCTGGCTTTGGTTGCTGTGACCCGGCTTTGGTTTCTTTGACCCAGCTTCGGTTTCTGTGACCCGGCTTTGGCTTTTGTGACCTGGCTTTGGTTGCTGTGACCCGGCTTTGGTTTCTTTGACCCAGCTTCGGTTTCTGTGACCCGGCTTTGGCTTTTGTGACCTGGCTTTGGTTGCTGTGACCCGGCTTTGGTTTCTTTGACCCAGCTTCGGTTTCTGTGACCCGGCTTTGGCTTTTGTGACCTGGCTTTGGTTGCTGTGACCCGGCTTTGGTTTCTTTGACCCAGCTTCGGTTTCTGTGACCCGGCTTTGGCTTTTGTGACCTGGCTTTCTGTGACCCGGCTATGGTTTCTGTGACCCGGCTTTGGTTTTTGTGACTCTGCTTTGGTTAGTGTGACCCGGCTTTGGTTTCTGTGACCCGGCTTTGGTTTCTGTGACCCAGCTTTGGTTTTTGTGACCCAGCTTTGGTTTCTGTGACCCGGTTTTGGTTTTTGTGGCATGGCTTTGGTTTCTGTGACCTAGCTTTGGTTTTTGTGACACGGCTTTGACTTCTGTGACCCGGTTTTGGTTTCTTTGACCCAGATTTGGTTTCTGTGACCCAGCTTTGGTTTCTGTGACCCAGCTTTGGTTTCTGTGACCCGGCATTGGTTTTTGTGACCCAGATTTGGTTTCTGTGACCCGGCATTGGGTTCTGTAACCCGACTTTGGTTGCTATGACTCGGCTTTGGTTTCTGTGACCCGGCTTTAGTTTTTGTGACCGGGCTTTGGTTTATGTGACCCGGCTTTGGTTTTTGTGATCCAGCTTTGGTTTTTGTGACCCGGCTTTGGTTTCTCTGACCCAGCTTTGGTTTCTGTCAACCGGCTTTGGTTTCTGTGACCCGGTTTTGGTTTATGTGACCCGGCTCTGGTTTCTGTGACCCGGTTTTGGTTTATGTGACCCGGTTTGGTTTCTTTGACCTGGCTTTTGTTTCCATGAGCCGGCTTTGGTTACTGTGACCTGGCTTGGTTTTTTGTGACCCCGCTTTGGTTTCTGTGATCTGGCTTTGGTTTCTGTGACCCGGCTTTGGTTATGTGACCTGGCTTTGATTCCTGTGACCTGGCTTTGGTTTCTGTGATCCGGCTTTGGATTCAGTGACCCGGCTTTGGTTTCTGTGACCCGACTTTGGTTTCTATGACCGGGCTTTACTTTCTGTGCTCCGGCTTTGGTTTCTTGATCCGGCTTTGGTTTCTGTGACCCGACTTTGGTTTCAGTCATCCGGCTTTGGTTTCTGTGACTCGGTTTTGGTTTTTGTGACCCGGCTTTGGTTTCTGTTACCCGGCTTTGGTTTGTGTGACCCGTCTTTGGTTTCTATGACCCGGCTTTCATTTCTGGGACCCGACTTTGGTTTCTATGACCCGGCTTTGGTTTCTGTGACCCGGCTTTGGTTTCTGGGACCCGGCTTTGGTTTCTGTGACCCGGCTTTGGCTTGTGTGACCCAGCTTTGGTTTCTGTGTCCCGGCTTTGGTTTCTCTGACCCCGCTTTGGTTTCTGTGTCCCGGCTTTGGTTTCTCTGACCCCGCTTTGGTTTCTGTGTCCCGGCTTTGGTTTCTCTGACCCCGCTTTGGTTTCTGTGTCCCGGCTTTGGTTTCTCTGACCCCGCTTTGGTTTCTGTGTCCCGGCTTTGGTTTCTCTGACCCCGCTTTGGTTTCTGTGTCCCGGCTTTGGTTTCTCTGACCCCGCTTTGGTTTCTGTGTCCCGGCTTTGGTTTCTCTGACCCCGCTTTGGTTTCTGTGTCCCGGCTTTGGTTTCTCTGACCCCGCTTTGGTTTCTGTGTCCCGGCTTTGGTTTCTCTGACCCCGCTTTGGTTTCTGTGTCCCGGCTTTGGTTTCTCTGACCCCGCTTTGGTTTCTGTGTCCCGGCTTTGGTTTCTCTGACCCCGCTTTGGTTTCTGTGTCCCGGCTTTGGTTTCTCTGACCCCGCTTTGGTTTCTGTGTCCCGGCTTTGGTTTCTCTGACCCCGCTTTGGTTTCTGTGTCCCGGCTTTGGTTTCTCTGACCCCGCTTTGGTTTCTGTGTCCCGGCTTTGGTTTCTCTGACCCCGCTTTGGTTTCTGTGTCCCGGCTTTGGTTTCTCTGACCCCGCTTTGGTTTCTGTGTCCCGGCTTTGGTTTCTCTGACCCCGCTTTGGTTTCTGTGTCCCGGCTTTGGTTTCTCTGACCCCGCTTTGGTTTCTGTGTCCCGGCTTTGGTTTCTCTGACCCCGCTTTGGTTTCTGTGTCCCGGCTTTGGTTTCTCTGACCCCGCTTTGGTTTCTGTGTCCCGGCTTTGGTTTCTCTGACCCGGTTTTGGTTTTTGTGACCCGGCTTTCGTTTGTGTGACCCGGCTTTGGCTTCTGTGACCCAGGTTTATGTGACCCGGCTTTGGTTTCTGTGACCCAGCTTTGGTTTTTGTGACCCAGCTTTGGTTTCCGTGATCCGGCTTTGGTTTCTGTGACCCGGCTTTGGTTTGTGTGACCCAGCTTTGGTTTTTGTGACCCGGCTTTGGTTTATGTGACCCGCCTTTGGTGTCTCTTACCCGGCTGTGGTTTCTGTGACCCGGTTTTGGTTTTTGTGACCCGGCTTTGGTTTCTATGACCCGGCTTTAATTTATCTGACCCAGCTTTGGTTTCTTTGGTCCAGCTTTGGTTTCTATGTACCGGCTTTGGTTTACCCAGCTTTGGTTTCTTTGACCCGGCTTTGGTTTCAATGACCCGTCTTTGGTTTCTATGACCCGGCTTTCATTTCTCTGACCCGGCTTTGGTTTCTGTGACCCCGCTTTGGTTTCTGTGACCCGGCTTTGGTTTTTGTGACCCGGCTTTGGTTTCTATGACACGGCTTTGCTTTCTGTGACTCGGCGTTGGTTTATGTGACACGGCTTTGGTTTCTGTGACCCGGCTTTGGTTTATGGGACCGTCTTTGGTTCCTGTGACCCGGCTTTGGTTTCTGTAAAACAGCTTTGGTTTCTGTGACCTGGCTTTGGCTTTTGTGAACCGGCTTTCTGTGACCCAGCTATGGTTTTTGTGACCCGGATTTGTTTTCAGTGACTCTGCTTTGGTTACTGTGACCCGGCTTTGGTTTCTGTGACCCGGCTTTGGTTTCTGTGACCCGACTTTGGTTTCTGTGACCCGGCTTTGGTTTCTGTGACCCGGCTTCGGTTTCTGTGACCCGGCTTTGGTTTCTGTGGTATGGCTTTGGTTTCTGTGACCCAACTTTGGTTTTTGTGACCCGGGTTTGATTTTTGTGACCCGGTTTTGGTTTCTTTGACCCAGCTTTGGTTTCTGTGTCCCGGCTTTGGTTTCTGTGACCCGGCTTTGGTTTCTGTGACCCGGCATTGGTTTCTGTGACCCAGCTTTGGTTTCTGTGACCCGGCATTGGTTTCTGTAACCCGACTTTGGTTGTTGTGAATCAGCTTTGGTTTCTGTGACCCGGCTTTGGTTTCTGTGACCGGGCTTTGGTTTATGTGACCCGGCTTTGGTTTGTGTGACCCAGCTTTGGTTTTTATGACCCAGCTTTGGTTTCTTTGCCCCGGCTTTGGTTTCTGTGACCCGGCTTTGGTTTCTGAGATCCGGCTTTGGTTTATGTGACCCAGCTCTGGTTTCTGTGACCCGGCTTTGGTTTCTGTGACCCGGCTTTGGTTTCTTTGACCGGGCTTTTGTTTCCATGAGCCGGCTTTGGTTACTATGACTTGGCTTGCTTTCTGTGACCCCGCTTTGGTTTCTGTGACCTGGCTTTGGTTTCTGTGATCCGGCTCTGGTTTTGTGACCCGGCTTTGATTTTTGTGACCCGGCTTTGGTTTCTGTGACCCGGCTTTGGTTTCTCTGACCCGGCTGTGGTTTCTGTGACCCGACCTTGGTTTTTGTGACCCGGCTTTGGTTTCTATGACCCGGCTTTAATTTATCTGTCCCAAATATGGTTTCTTTGGTCCAGCTTTGGTTTCTTTGTACCGGCTTTGGTTTACCCAACTTTGGTTTCTTTGACCCGGCTTTGGTTTCTGTGACCCGTCTTTGGTTTCTATGACCCGGCTTTCGTTTTTGTAACCCGGCGTTGGTTTCTGTGACCTCGCTTTGGTTTCTGTGACCCGGCTTTGGTTTCTGTGACCCGGCTTTGGTTTCTGTGACCCGGCTTTGGTTTCTGTGACCCGGCTTTGGTTT
>SZWC01004798.1:19739-32925 GCA_023375785.1 Penium margaritaceum | reverse complement strand
CCCTAGTTGCGCCTCAGTTGGGCACACACTTACACACACGTACATGCACTGACACGAGCTCACACGCACTTACACGCACTTACACGAACTTACACACACTTACACGCACTTACACGAACTTACACGAACTTACACGCACTTACACACACTTACACACACGTACACGCACTTACACACACTTACACGTACTTACACGCACTGACACGCACTTACACGCACTTACATACACTTACACATACTTACACGCACTTACACGTACTTACACGTACTGACACGAAATTACACACACTTACACGTACTTACACATACTTACACGGACGTACACGCACTTACACACACTTACACGAACTTACACGCACTTACACGCACTTACACGCACATACACGCACTTACACGTACTCACACATACTTACACGCACCTACACTCACTTATACGCACTTAAACGCACTTGCACGTACTTACATGAATTTAAACACACACTTACACGCACTGACACGAACTCATACGCACTTACACGCACCTACACAAAATTACACACACTTACATGCACTTACAAGAACTTACACAAACTTACACGCACTTACACACATGTACACGCACTTACACGCATTTACACGCACTTACACGCACTAACACGCACTTATACGCACTTACACGCACTTACAAATACTTACACGCATGTACACGCACTTACATGCACTTACACACACTTACACGCACTTACACGTACTTACATGCATTTATGCGCACTTACACGCACTTACACACAGTTTTACGCATTTACACACACTTACTCGTACTTATACGCACTTATACAAACTTACACGCACTTACACGAACTTACATGCACTTACATGCACTTACACGTACTTACATGCACTTACACGCACTTACACGTACTTACACGCACTGACACGAACGTACACGCACTTACACGCACTGACACAAACTTACACGCACTTATACACACTTAAACGCACTTACACGAAGGTACATGCACTTGCACACACTTACACAAAATTACACGCACTTACAGACACTTACAGGCACTAACACGCACTTACACGCACTTACACGTACTTGCACATACTTACAGGTACTTACACGCACTTATACGCACTTACACGTACTTATACGTACTTACACACGTTTACACGCACTTACACGTACTTACACACACTTACACGTACTTACATGCACCTACACGCACTTACACGTACTTACATCCACTTATACGTACTTACACGCACTTACACACACTTACAAGCACTTACACACACTGACACGAACTCACACACACTTACACGCTCTTACACGAACTTACACACACTTACACGCACTTACACGAACTTACATGAACTTACATGCACTTACACGCACTTATGCACACTTACACGCACTTGCACACACTTACACGCACTTATACGTACTTACACGTACTTACACGTACTTACACGCACTTACACACACTTGCTTGCCCTTACACGCACTTACACACACTTACACGTACTTACACGAACGTACATGCACTGGCACGAACTCGCACGCACTTGCACGCACTGGCACGCACTTACATTCACTTACACGCACTTACACACACTTACACGTACTTACACGTACTTACACGCATTTACACGTACTTACACACACTTACATGCACTTACACAACCTTACACGCACTTACACACACTTACACACACTTACACATACTTATACGCACTTACACGCACTAACATGCACTTACACATACTTACACGCACTTACACAAACTTACACGCACTTACACGCACTTACACGCACTTACACGTACTTACATGCACTTGCACACACTTACACGCACTTACACGCACTTACACGTACTTACACACACTTACATGCACTTACACAAGCTTACACGCACTTACACACACTTACACGTACTTACACGTACTTACACGCACTTACACGTACTTACACACACTTACATGCACTTACACAAGCTTACACGCACTTACACACACTTACACGTACTTACACGTACTTACACGCACTTACACGTACTTACACACACTTACATGCACTTACACAAGCTTACACGCACTTACACACACTTACACGTACTTACACGTACTTACACGCACTTACACGCACTTACACGCACGTACACGCACTTACATACACTTACATGCACTTACACGCACTTACACACACTTACACGCACTTACACGAACTTACACGCACTTACATGCACTGACACGCACTTACACGCACTTACACGCACTTACACATACTTGCACGCACTTACACGTACTTACACTTACACACACTTACATGCACTTACACACAGTTACACGCATTTACACACATTTACACGCACTTACACGCACTTACACGTACTTACACACACTTACACATACTTACACGTACTTACACGAACTTACACACACTTACACGCACTTACACATACTTACACACACTTAGACGTACTTACACGCACTTACACGAACTTACACATACTTACACGCACTTACATGCACTTGCCCACACTTACACGCGCCTACACTCACTTACACGCACTTACACGCACTTACACACACTTACACACACTTACACGCACTTACACGTACTTACACGTACTTATACACACTTACACAAACTTACACGCACTTACACATACTGACATGCACTTACACGCACTTACACGCACTTACACATACTTACACACACTAACACGTACTTACACACACTTAAACGCACTAACATGCGCTTACACGCACTTACACGCACTTACACGCGTTTACACGCACTTACACGTACTTACACGCACTTACACGTACTTACACGTGTCAGAAGAATACGGATATCAGGAAGGCAATAGCAGAAGCAGACAGAAGCATCGGAACATGCAAATATACGTCCGTGAAGTGACGTAAGCGTGAGCGGTCCCGAGGAGTTAGTCGCAGAGGTTGGTAGAAGCTGAGATGTGAGATAGGCGAGGTGGACAGACAGATGAGAGAGAGAGGGTGTTAGCGAGAAGAGTGCTGGTTGGCTGAGTGGAGGAGCTGAGCGAAGGAGGGGAAGTGACGGAGCGAAGAGCTGAGAGAGGTTGGCGAAGGCAAGGGGTGCAAGGTGCGAACAGAGCGAAGACACGGCGGCGAAGCCGCGGAACCAAAGGGGAACAAGATGGGAAGAACTGTTCTGGTTAACTCAAGGGAATGAACATCCTCGGTATAAAAGGTCAGAACAGGACAAACGTGCAAAGCAAACGGCTTCTTTCCGCTAGCCGGACGCGGGTGACATATGTCATTTTATTAGGGGATGACTTGGGTTGTGGGTCGTAATGGTCAGGTCGACCAATGGACCGTTGCCAAGGTGGTTCCGGTGGAGACCTGAACCCTTATTGAGGACTCGGTATTTCTGAGTAGTGACCTCTGTCGGAGTCCATCTGTTTTCCGACACCCCCCTTGAATCAGACAGAGGTCACACAACTGTCTGCCGATGGGAGTATTGTGCTCGATCAATGGAGGTCATAATAACTCCACAGGAGGTAAGAAGATGTTGCCACGTTGCTCCAAGGTCCCGGGGATGGCTGTTCACTAATGCGTGTAGGCGTACAGGGACCAATTCCTTGAGTCTAGTGCAGACATGGCTGTCGACTGATGCATATAGCTCATCTGACTCTTCCTCTGACACAGGGTCGAGTTTGAGACGGTCTCCAAGCAGGCAGTCAGTGATGCAAAATCCATACATGAACTCTAGGAAGAGCCATTGGAGGACTTTGTTCATCCAGTCTTGTACGGACACTAGGAGTTGTCGTCCATTACTCTCCTCAGCTCGGGAAGTCAGCATGGGAACATGTGCTGGGGCAGGAAGAAGATAGGTTCTGTAGTAGCACGTCCTATCAATCCAGTTTCTCCACGCGGCTTGCTGAAGAATCCATTACCAGAGTAGAGTTCCGGTACGAGGCTCCAGTAGATGATGATGGTAGGATGAATGAAGAAGACGGCGGAGGCGTTCACAGAGAGCATAAAGAGCCCGCTCATATGACAGTCCACCATCCAAGTGTTGGTACTCGTAATGGCCAAGGAGCATGCGGTCACCCTGATGGGTGCTCAGGGTCCATAGTTGTGCCTCCCTGATAACAACAGATTCCCATGCTGTGACATTTTCTCCGTTGGCAGTGAGCACTAGGATGGCGCGACCTCGTCAAGCCATGGTTCGTCAAGATGACTTTGGGGAGATGGAGTAGGGAGATGGGGAAGGTGAAGGAGGGTCCTTCTTGGGGAAGGAAGTGTTGAAGAAGGAATGATGGCTTGGTGCGGTGCTGGGAAGATGATGACTTAGAAAATATGATGAACGAGTGGGCGCAGGGGTGTAACCTTGTGCGCGATAGGAAGGCTCGAGCGATAAAGTCGTGCGGATCCATGTTCCGAGCGGACGATGCGAAAGTGCGGCGGAGGCGATTGATGACTGAGTGGGCATAGGGGTGGAACCACGTACGCTATTGACGTTTTGCGTCGTGCGCGCGGGCCGTCGCGAGGTAGGCGATGCGACCGAGGGGATCCTTGTGCCGGGCGCCAGACAATGCTGAGAGCGGAGAAGCGTTTTGTGACTGAGTGTGTGCAGGGGCGAAACCACGTGCGCTTGATGAAATAGAGGAATAGAAGTGGCAAGGGGAGGGCAGGTGCCGACGCGTTGCGAGAAATCTGCTACCGGCGTGGGTGCAGGCTTGTGCGATGCGGGCAGCTAGCTCGTGCAGATCTTGGTCCTGGTCACAGATGCTGATGATAGCTGATGAAGAAACGGATGCTGATGATGGCGGAGTGGGCGCAGGGGCGAGCCGCGTGCGCTGAGGGAAGTTTCGGCGTGGGCGCAAGTCGTCGCGCAACGGGCGATGCGACCGGGCGGATCCTTGTGCCGAGCAGAAAACGATGCGGAGGAGGAGGAGGCAACTGATGGATGAGTGGGCACAGGGGCGGAACCACGTGCGCTGCGAGATGATGTTGATGAGAGGAGGCGATGCGGAGGCGGCACGGATGATGATGATGCGGAGATGAGGAGCGGACGAAGATGAGTCAGGCGGCTAATGAGACTGAGGAGGCAGAGACGAAGACGAGGAGGACTCATGGCGGTGGATGAGGATGATGTGAAGAGTGAAGATTGATAATGATGCTGAAGACGATGGTGGGGAGTGTGGCGAGTGAAGGATTGGAGGATGATGCACTATAGAGGCAAGGCGAGACAACCACTTCCTCTGCTTTCAGGAGAGTGACGGCTTGTTCCCCAGTTGGCCCTTCGTTGGGCAGGAAGACTGGTGGTGTCCGATATCCTGGCAGCTGGAAGAAGTTGGTTTGCAGCAGAGGAAGTCAGGAAGCGAGCAGGGTTACTAGTCCGCTGATGTCAGTAGAGTGACGGCTTGTTCACTAGTTGGCTCGGAATGGGAGCAGGAAGACTGGTGCTGTCTGATATCCTGACGGCAGCAGTTTTGGTTGCAGCTGCTGACAAAGCAAGAAGGCAATGTGAGAAGGCAGCTTGAGATGATACTTACAAGCACGCTGAAGATGATGGAATGGAAATGGAAAGTGAGAAGGATGATGGAAGTAGAAGATGGACGAAGGCGCTTGCGGAGACTGGAGAGATGCGGAGCAGTGAGTAGTGAATAGCAGGAAACTTCCTGGTAGTTGACGGCAGGCGGCGGCTCGAGAGTTGCTTGCGGTTGATGTAGACGACGAGTCATCGATTGTTGGCCGAGGGCGCGGAAATGGGTGCAGGCCTTTCGCAGGATGACATAGCGTTTCTTCAGCGTGGGAACTTCTCCAAGCGGTGCTACTAATGTCAGCTGTTGACGAAGCAGAGAGGCGTGAGACAATGGTAGCGGTGGCAGAAGAACGCAACTATAGGTGATGGAAGACGGAGGGCGGCAGAGCGATCACGCGGTTACAGGGCACCAGGTGATGTTGCCTGTTGCTCTGATACCATGTCAGAAGAATGCGGATATCAGGAAGGCACTAGCAGAAGCAGGCAGAAGCATCGGAACATGCAAGTATACGTCCGTGAAGTGACGTAAGCTTGAGCGGTCCCAAGGAGTTAGTCGCAGAGGACGATAGAAGCTGAGATGTGAGATAGGTGAGGTGGACAGACAGATGAGAGAGAGAGTGTTAGCGAGAAGAGTGCTGGTTGGCTGAGTGGAGGAGCTGAGCGAAGGAGCGGAAGTGACGAAGCGAAGGGATGACAGAGGTTGGTGAAGGCAAGGGGTGCGAGGTGCGAGCAGAGCAAAGACACGGCGGCGAAGCCGCAAAACAAAAGGGGAACATGATGGGAAGAACTGTTCTGGTAAACTTGAGGGAATGAACATCCTCGGTATAAAAGGTCAGAACAGGACAAGTGTGCAAAGCAAGCGGCTTCTTTCCGCTAGCTGGATGCGGGTAACACATGTCACTTTATGAGGGGATGACCTAGGTTGTCGGTCGTAATGGTCAGGTCGACCGATGGACCGTTGCCAAGGTGGTTCCGGTGAGGACCTGAACCCTTATTGAGGACTCGGTATTTTCGAGCAGTGACCTCTGTCGGAGTCCATCTGTTTTCTGACAACACGTACTTACACGTACTTACACAAACTTACACGCACTTACACGCACTTACACGCACCTACACGTACTTACACGCACTTACACGTACTTCTACACACTTACACAAACTTACATGCAATTACACGCACTTATACGTACATACACACACATACACACACTTATACGTACTTACACGTACTTACACGCACTTACATACACTTACACGCACTTATATGCACTTAAATGCACTTACACACACTTACACGCACTTACACACACTTACACGCACTTACACACACTTACACGCACTTACACGCACTGACACAAACTCACACGCACTTATACGCACTTATACGAACTTTCACACACTTACACGCACTTACACAAACTTATACATACTTATACACACTAACACGCACGTATGCGCACTTACACGCACTCACACATTCTTACACGCACTTACACACACTTACACGCACTTACATGTACTTACACGCACTTACACACACTTACACGCATTTACACACACTGACACGAACTCACGCACTTACACGTACTTGCACAAACATACACACACTTACACGCACTTACATGAAATTACACAAACTTATACGCAGTTACACATACTTAAACACACTTACACGCACTTACAAGTACTTACACGCACTTACACACACTTACACAAGCGTACACGCACTTACACGCACTTATACGCACTTATACGTTCTTACACGCACTTACACGCACTTATACAAACTTACGCAAACTTACACGCACTTACACCCACTTGCACGCACTTACACGCACTGGAACGCACTTATACGCACTTACACGCACTTACACAAACTTACACGAACTTACACGCACTTACAAGCACTTACACGCACTTACACGCACTTACACGCACTTACACGCACTTACACAAACTTACACGCACTTACACATACTTACACGCACTTACACGCACTTACACGCACTTCCACACACTTACACGTACATACACACACTTACACGCACTTACACGTACTTACACGTACTTAGACACACTTACACGCACTTACACGCACTTACACGTACTTACACGCACTTACACACACTTACACAAGCGTACACGCACTTACACGCACTTATACGCACTTACACGCACTTACACGCACTTACACGAACTTACACGCACTTACAAGCACTTACACGCACTTACACGCACTTACACGCACTTACACGCACGTACACAAACTTACACGCACTTACACATACTTACACGTACTTAGACACACTTACACGCACTTACACACACTTACACGCACTTACACGCACTTCCACACACTTACACGTACATACATACACTTACACGCACTTACACGTACTTATACGCACTTACACGCACTTACACATACTTACACGCACCTACACGCACTTACACGCACTTACACGCACTTACACGCACTTACACGTTCTTATACGTACTTACACGAATGTACACACACTAACATGTACTTACACGAATTTACACGCACTTACACACATTTACATACACTTACACACACTCTCAAGTACTCACACGCACTCACACGTACTTACACGCACTTACACACACTTACACGCACTTATATGCACTGATATGAACTAATACGCACTTTCACGCACTTACACAAACGTACACATACTTACACGCATTTACACAAACGTACACGAACTTACACGCACTTACACACACTTATACACACGTAGACACACGTACACACACTTACACACACTTATACGCACGTATACGTACTTACACACACTTACACGTACTTACATGTACTTACACGTACTTACACAAACTTACACATACTTACACGTATTTACACGCACTTACACGCACTCGCACGCACTTACATGCACTTACACGTACTTACATGCACTTACACGCACTTACATACACTTACACGTACTTACAGGAACTTACACGTACTTACACACACTTACACATACTTACACGTAATTACACACACTTACAGACACTAACACGCACTTACACATACTTACACGTACTTACACAAACTTACACGCACTTACACGCACTTACACGCACTCACACACACTTGCATGCATTTGCACACACTTACACGTACTTACACGCACTTACACACACTTACACGTACTTACATGCACTTACACGCACTTACGCGTACTTACATGCACTTACACACACTTACACCCACTTACACACACTTATACGTACTAACACGCACTTACACTCAATTATACACACTTACACGCACTGACACGTACTTACACGCACCTACACGCACTTACACACACTTACACAAACTTACACGCACTTACACGCACTTACACACACTTACACACACTTACACGCACTTACACACACTTACACGCACTTACACGCACTTACACAAACTTACACGCACTTGTATGCACTTACACCTACTTACACGCACTTATACACACTTACACGCACTTACATGCACTTGCACGCACTTACACACACTTATACGCACTTGCACGCACTTGCACACGCTTATACGCACTTATACACACTTACACGAACTTAGACACACTGGCACGTACTGGCATGCACTTACACGTACTTATACGTACATACACGCACTTACACGCACTTACACGCACTTACATGTACTTACACGCACTTACACGCACTTACACGTACTTACACGCACGTGTACAAAATTACACACACTTACACACACTTATGCGCACTAACACGCACTTACATGTACTTACACGTACTTACACGCACTTACACGCACTTACACACACTTACACTCACTTACACACACTTACACAGACTTACATGCACTCACACGCACTTACACATACTTACACGCACTTACACGTACTTACACGCACTTACACGCACTAACACGTACTTACATATACTTACACGCACTTACACGAACTTACATGCACTTACACGCACTCACACGCACTTCCACGCACTCACACACACTCACACACACTTACATGCACTTACACGCACTTACAAGCACTTACACGCACTGACACAAACTCACACGCACTTTCACGCACTTACACAAACGTACACACATTTACACGCACTTGCACGAACTTACACGAACTTACACACACTTACACGCACTAACACACACTTACATGCACTTACACACACATACACGTACGTACACGCACTTACACATACTTACACGCACTTATACGCACATACACGCACTTACACACACTTACACGCACTTACACGCACTTACACGCACTTACACAAACTTACACGCACTTACACATACTTACATGTACTTACATGTACTTACACGTACTTACACGCACTAACACGCACTTACACACATACTTACACGTACTTACATGAACTTACATGCACTTATATCCACTTACACGCACTTACACGCACTTACATGCATTTACGCACACTTGCATGTACTTGCACACACTTACACGCATTTACACATACTTACATGCACTTACACACACTTACACACACTTACACATACTTACATATATTTATACGTACCTACACGCACATACACGCACTTACACACACTTACACGCACTTACACGCACTTACACGCACTTACACTCACTTACACTCACTTACATGCACTTACACACACTTCTACGCACTAACACGCACTTACACGCACTTACACCCACTTATACACACTTATATGCACCTACACGAACTTATACAAACTTACACGTACTTACACGCACTTACATGCACTCATACGCACTTACACGCACTTACACACACTTACATGCACTTACACGCACTTACACAAACTTACACATACTTACACAGACTTACACGCACTTACACGTACCTACACGCACTTACACACACTTTCACGTACTTTCACAAACTTACACGTACTTACACGCACTTACACGCACTTACACGCACTTACACATACTTACACACACTTACACATACTTACACACACTTACATACACTTACACGCACTTACACTAACTAACACTCACTTACACGCACTTACACGTACTTAAACATACTTACACACACTTACACGAACTTACACGTACTTACACGCACTTATACGCACTTATACGCACTTACACGCACTTACACACACTTACACGCACTTACATGCACTTACATGAACTTACACATACATACACGCACTTACACGCACTTACACGAACTTACACGTACTTTCACGCACTTACACGTACTTACACGTACTTACACGCACTTATAGGCACTAACACGCACTTACACATACTTACACACACTTACACAGACTTACACGCACTGATACACACTTACACGCACTTACACGCACTTACACGTACTTGCATGTACTTGCACACACTTACACACCCTTACACACACTTTCACATACTTACACATACTTACACGCACTTACACGCACTTACACGCACTTACACACACTTTCACGAGCTTACACACACTTACACGTACTGACTCACACTTATACGTACTTACACGCACTTACACATACTTACACGCACTTACACACACTTATATGCACTTACACGTACTTACACGCACTTACACGCACTTACACGTACTTACACACACTTACACCTACTCACACGCACTCACACTTATACTTACACTCACTTATACACACTTACATGCACTTAAACGCACTTACACATACTACCACACACTTACACGAACTTACACGAACTTACACACACTTACACGTACTTATATGCACTTACACGCACTTACACGCACTTACATGCACTTACACGCACTTATATGCACTTACACATACTTAGACACACTTACACGCACTTACACAAACTCACACGCACTTATACGCACTTACACACACTTACACGCACTTACACGCACTTACACACACTTATACGCACTTACACACACTTACACGCACTTACACGCACTTACACAAACTTACACGCACTTACACACACTAACACATACTTACACATACTTACACGTACTTATACGCACTAACAAGCACTTATACATACTTACACGCACTTATACAAACTTACACGCACTTATACGCACTTATACGCACTTACACGCACTTATATGCACTTGCATGCACTTGCATACACTTACACGCACTTACACACACTTACACGCACTTACACGTACTTACACACACTTACACGCACTTACACGTAGTTACACGCACTTACACACACTTACACACACTTACATGTACTTACACGCACTTACACTCACTTACAATCACTTATACGCACTTACACGTACTTACACATACTTACACGCACTTACACACGCTTCCACGCACTTACAGGAACTCACACAATTTTACACGAACTTACACGCACTTACATGTACTTACCCGCACTTATACACACTTACACGCACTTACACGTACTTACACGAACTTACATGCACTTACACGCACTTACACGCATTTACATGCACTTACATGAACGTACACACACTTACACGCACTTACACAAACTTACACATACTTACACGCACTTACACACACTCACATGCACTCACCCGTACTTACACGCACTTACACGCACTTACACACAATTACACGCACTTACATGCACTTACACACACTGACACGAACTCACACGCACTTACACGCACTTACATGCACTTAATTACACTTACACGCACTTACATGCACTTACATGCACGTACACATACTTACACGCACTTACACGCACTTACATGCACTCACACACACTTACACGCATTTACACAAACTTACACGAACTTACACGCACTTACACGCACTTATACGTACTTACACGCACTTATACGTACTTACACGTACTTACATGCACTTACACGCACATACACGCACTTGCATGCACTTACACGTACTTATACCCACTTACACGCACTTACATGCACTTACACAAACTTACACGCACTTACACACACTTACACATACTTACACGTAATTACACACACTTATACACACTAACACATACTTACACATACTTACACGCACTTACACATTTTTTCACGCACTTACATGCACTTACACGCACTTACACACACTCACACGTACTTGCATGCACTTGCACACACTTACACGCACTTACACGCACTTACATGCACTTACACGCACTTACATGCACTTACACGCACTTACACGTACTTACATGTACTTACACGCACATACACACACTTACATGCACTTACACATACTTACACGTACTTACCCTCACTTATACGCACTTACACGCACTTACACGCACTTACACGCACCTACACGCACTTACACACACTTAGACAAACTTTAACGCACTTATACGCACTTACACGTACTTATACACAATTACACACACTTACACACACTTACACGCACTTACACACACTTACACGCACTTACACGCACTTACACAAACTTACACGCACTTGTATGTACATACATGCACTTACACGTACTTATACACACTTACACGCACTTGCATGCACTTGCACTCACTTACACACACATACACGTACTTGCAGGCACTTACACGCACTTATACGCACTTACATACACTTACACAAACTTAGACGCACTGGCACGAACTGGCACGCACTTACACGCACTTACATGCACTTACACGCACTTACACGCACTTACACGCACTTACACGTACTTACACGCACTTACAC
>SZWC01004798.1:7407-19568 GCA_023375785.1 Penium margaritaceum | reverse complement strand
CACGCACTTACACGCACTTACATGCACTTACACGCACTCACACGCACTTACATGCACTTACACGCACTTCCACGCACTTACACGCACTTATACGCACTTACATGTACTTACACGCACTTACACGCACTTACACGCACTTACACGTACTTATACGAACATACACGTACTTACACGCACTTACACGCACTTACACGCACTTACATGTACTTACACGCACTTACACACACTTACACGTACTTACACGTACTTACACTCACTTACACACACTAACACGCACTTACATGCACTTACACACACTTACACGCACTTACACGCACTTACAAGTACTTACACGCACTTACACGCACTAACACGCACTTACATATACTTACACGCACTTACATACACTCACACACACTCACACACACTCACACACACTTGCACGCACTTACACGCACTTTCACACACTGACACAAACTCACACGCAATTTCACGCACTTACAAAAATGTACACACACTTACACGTACTTACACGAACTTACATGAACGTACACGCACTTACATGCACTTACACATACTTACACACACTTACACGCACTTACACATACGTACATGCACTTACACACACTTACACACACTTATACGCACTTACGCACACTTACACAAACTTACACGCACTTACACACATTTACACGCACTTGCATGCACTTACACTCAATTACACACTCTCACACACACTTACACGCACTTACACGTACTTAAACACACTTACACACACATACACGAACTTACACACACTTACACGCACTTACATGCACTTACACGTACTTACACAAACTTACACGCACTAACACGCACTTACACACATACTTACACGCACTTACATGAACTTACACGTACTTATATGCACTTACACACACTTACACGCACTTACATGCACTTACACGCACTTGCATGCACTTGCAAACACTTACACACACTTACACGTACTTACATGCACTTACACGTACTTACACGCACTTACACGCACTTACACTCACTTACACTCACTTGTACGTACTTACACGTACTTGTACGCACTAACACCCACTTACACGCACTAACATGCACTTATACGCACTTACACACAATTACACAAACTTATACGAACTTACACGTACTTACACACACTTACACGTACTTATACACACTTACATGCACTTACACACACTTACATGCACTTACACACACTTACACGAACTTACACGCACTTACACGCACTTACACGCACTTACACACACTTACACGCACTTACACATACTTTCACGTACTTTCACAAACTTACACGCACTTACACGCACTTACACGTACTTACACACACATACACGTACTTACACACACTTACACGCACTTATACACACTTACACACACATGCACTTACACTCACTTACACTCACTTACATGCACTTACACACACTTACACACACTTACACGTACTTACATGCACTTACACGCACTTACACGCACTTACACGTACTTACACATACTTACATGCACTTGCACATACTGACACGCACTTACGCACACTTACACGCACTTACACGCACTTACACGTACTTACATGCACTTACACACACTTACACGCACTTACACGCACTTACACGTACTTACACAAACTTACATGTACTTATACGCACTTACACAAACTTACACGTACTTACACGCACTTACACACGCTAACAAGCACTTAACATATACTTACACGCACTTACACAAACTTACACCCACTTACACACACTTACACGTACTTACATGCACTTACACGCAGTTGCATGCACTTGCACACACTTACATGCACTTACACGCACTTACACGCACTTACACATACTTACACGCACTTATACGCACTTACACGTACTTATACGTACTTACATGCACTTACACTCACTTACACGCACCTACACACACTTACACTTACTTCCACTAACTTACGTACACTTAAACGCACTTACATGCACTTACACGTACTTACACGTACTTCCACACACTTACATGCACTTACACGAACTTACACAAACTTAAACGTACTTACACGCGCTTTTATGTACTTACACGCACTTACAAGCACTTATACGTACTTACACAAACTTACACACACTCACACACACTTACATGCACTTACACGCACTTACACGTACTTACATGTACTTACACACACTTACATGCACTTACACGTACTTACACGCACTTACACGCACTTACACACACTTACACGCACTTGCACGCACTTACACTCACTTATACTCGCTTACACACACTTATGCGCACTTACACGCACTTACACGCACTTACACGCACTTCCAAGCACTTACAGGCACATACACGAACTTGCACAAACTTACACACACTTACACACACTTACATGCACTTACACAAACTTACACGCACTTACACGCACTCACACGCACTCACACACACTTACACGCACTTACACGCACTTACATGCAACTACACGCACTTACATGCACTTACACACACTGACACGAACTCAAACGCACTGTCACGCACTCTCACAAACGTACACACACTTACACGCACTTACACGAACTTATACAAACTTACACGTACTTACACACACTTACATACACTTACACGCACTTACACACACTTACACGTACTTACACGCACTTACACGCACTTACACGTATTCACACGTACTTACACGCACTTATCCGCACTTACACCTCCTTAAATGTCTTACACGCACTTACACGCACTTATATGCTCTTACACACACTTACACACACTTACACGCACTTACACGCACTTACATGCACATACACGCACTTACACGCACTTACACGCACTTACACACACTTACGCGTACTTGCACGCAATTACACGTACATACATGCACTTATACGCACTTACACGCACTTACACACACTTACACTAACTTACACGAACTTACACACACTTACACACACTTACACACACTTACACGTACTTACACACACTTACACATACTTACACACACTTACACACACTTATACAAACTTACTCACACTTACACGTACTTATACGCACTTACAAACATTAACGCGAACTTACACACACTTAGACGTACTTACATGCCCTTACACGCACTTACACGCACTTACACACACTTACGCGTACTTGCACGCACTTACACGTACATACATGCACTTATACGCACTTACACGCACTTACACACACTTACACGTACTTACACACACTTACACATACTTACACACACTTACACACACTTATACACACTTACTCACACTTACACGTACTTATACGCACTTACAAACATTAACGCGAACTTACACACACTTAGACGTACTTACATGCCCTTACACGCACTTACACGCACTTACACACACTTACGCGTACTTGCACGCACTTACACGTACATACATGCACTTATACGCACTTACACGCACTTACACGCACTTACACACCCTTACACGTACGTACACGCACTTACACGTACTAACACGCACTTACACACACTTACACACACTTACACGCACTTACACGCACTTACACACACTTACACACACTTACACGCACTTACACGCACTTACACATACTTACACGTACTTACACGCACTTAGACGTACTAACACGCACTTACACATACTTACTCGTACTTACTATATGCACTTATACGCACCTACACATACTTACACACACTTACATGCACTTGCATGCACTTGCGCACACTTACACGCACTTATATGCACTTATACGCACTTACACGCACTTACACGCACTTACACGTACTTACACGCACTTACACATACTTACACGCACTTACACACACTTACACACACTTACACGCACTTACACGCACTTATACTCACTTACACTCACTTACACTCACTTACACGCACTTACACACACTTACACACACTTACACGTACTTACACGCACTTACACACACTTACACGCACTTACACGTACTTACACGCACTTGTATGCACTTACACACACTTGCACGCCTTTACACGTACTTACACGCACTTACACGCACTTACACGCACTAACACGCACTTACACATACTTACACGCAATTACACCAACTTACACACACTTGCACGCACTTACACACACTTACACGCACTTACATGTACTTACACGCACTTGCATGCACTTACATGTACTTATACGCACTTACACACACTTACATGCACTTACACGTACTTACACGCACTTACACGCACTTACACGTACTTACACGAAATTACACGAACTGACACGCACTTACACGCACTTACACGCACATACACATACTTACACACACTTACACGCACTTACATGCACTTACAAGCACTTACAACCACATCCACGCACTTATACGCACTTACACAAACTTACACGCACTCACACGCACTTACACGCACTTACACATACTTACATGCACTTACACGCACTAACATGCACTTACACATACTTACACGCACTTACACAAACTTATACATACATACACGCACTTACACGCACTTACACGCACTTACACATACTTACACGCACTTGCATGCACTTGCACACACTTACACATACTTACACGCACTTACACGCACTTATATACACTTTCATGCACTTACACACACTTACATGCACTTACACGTACTTACACGCACTTCCACACACTTACATGCACTTACACAAACTTACACAAACTTACACGTACTTACACGCGCTTTTATGTACTTACACGCACTTACACACACTTATACGTACTTACACAAACTTACACACACTTACACACACTTACATGCACTTACACGCACTTACACGTACGTACACACACTTACACGCACGTACACAAACTTACACGCACCGACACGCACTTACACGCACTTACATGCACTCACACGCACTCACACGCACTTACACGCACTTACACGCACTTACACGCATTTACACGCACTTACACGCACTTACATGCACTTACACGCACTTACACGCACTTACACGCACTTACACGTACGTACACACACTTACACGCACGTACACGCACTTACACGCACTGACACGCACTTACACGCACTTACACGCACTTACACGTACGTACACACACTTACACGCACGTACACGCACTTACACGCACTGACACGCACTTACACGCACTTACACGCACTTACACGTACGTACACACACTTACACGCACGTACACGCACTTACACGCACTGACACGCACTTACACGCACTTACACGCACTTACACGTACGTACACACACTTACACGCACGTACACGCACTTACACGCACTGACACGCACTTACACGCACTTACACGCACTTACACGTACGTACACACACTTACACGCACGTACACGCACTTACACGCACTGACACGCACTTACACGCACTTACACGCACTTACACGTACGTACACACACTTACACGCACGTACACGCACTTACACGCACTGACACGCACTTACACGCACTTACACGCACTTACACGTACGTACACACACTTACACGCACGTACACGCACTTACACGCACTGACACGCACTTACACGCACTTACACGCACTTACACGTACGTACACACACTTACACGCACGTACACACACTTACACGCACCGACACGCACTTACACGCACTTACACGCACTCACACGCACTTACACGCACTTACACGCACTTACACGCACTTACACGCACTTACACGCACTTACATGCACTGACACAAACTCACACGCACTTTCACGCACTTACACAAACGTACATACACTTACACGCACTTACACAAACTTACACAAACCAGGCACTTACACGCACTTATATACACTTACACGCACTTACACGTACTTACACGCACTTACATGCAGTTACATGCCCCTACACGTACTTACACGTATTTACATGCACTTACACGCACTTACACGCACTTACACATATTTTAACACACTTATACGCACTTAAATGCACTAACACGTACTTACATGCACATACACACACTTACATGCACTTACACGCACTTACAAGCACGAACACACACTTGCACGCACTTACACGCACTTACACGCACTTGCACACACTTACAGGTACATACATGCACTTACACGTACTTACACGCACTTACACGTACTTACACGCACTTACATGCACTTACACACATTTACACGTACTTATACGTATTTTCACTCACTTAAACTCACTTACACGTACTTACACAAACTTACACAAACATACACGCACTTACACGCACTTATACGCACTTACACGCACTTACACACACTTACACGCACTTACACGCACTTACACACACTTACATGAACTTACACGAACTGACACGCACTTACACGCACTTATATGCACTTACACGCACTTACGCAAACTTACACACACTTACACGCACTTACACGCCCTGACATGCACTTACCAGCACTTACACGTACTTACATGCACTTATACGCACTTACACATACTTACACGCACTTAGACGCACTTCCACGCACTTACACACACTGACACGCATTTACACGCACTTTCACATACTTACACGCACTTACACGTACTTACACATACTTACACGCACTTACACAAACTTATACGCACTTACACGCACTTACATGTACTAACACACACTTACACGAACGTACACATACTTACACGCACTTATACAAACTTACATGCACTTACACACACTTATACGCACTTATATGCACTTACACGCACTCACACGCACTCACACACGCTTACATGCAGTTACATGCACTTACACACAGTTACACACACTTACACACACTTACACATACTTACTCACACTTACACGCACTAGCATGCACTTACACATACTTACACGCAATTACATGAACTTACACACACTTACACGCACTTACACGCACTTACACGCACTTACACGTACTTACACACACTTGCATACACTTACACGCACTTATACGCACTTACACACACTTACACGTACATACACGCACTTACACGCACTTACACATACTTAGACGCATTTACACGCACTTACACACACTTACACGCACTTACATGCACTTACACGTACTTACACGCACTTACACGCACTTACACGCACTTACACACACTTACACACATTTACACGTACTTACACACACTTATACACACTTACATGCACTTACACGTACTTACACGTACTTACACAAACTTACAAGTACTTACACGCACTTACACGCACTTACACAAACGTACACATACTTACACGCACTTACACAAACTTACACACACTTACACGTACTTACACGCACTTACATGCCCTCATACGCACTCACACGCACTTACACGCACTTACACGCACTTACACGTACTTACACGTAGTTACACGCACTTAAACGCACTGACACGAACTCACACGCACTCTCACGCACTTACACAAACGTACACATACTTACACGTACTTACATAAACTCACACGCACTTGCACATACGTACACACACTGACACGCACTTACACGCACTTACAACCACTTACACGCACTTACACACACTTACAAGCACTTACACGCACTTACACATTCTTCCACGCACTTAACCACACTTACACGCACTTACACGCACTTACACAAACTTACACGTACTGGTATGCACTGGCACGCGCTTACACACACTTACACGTACTTATACGCACTTACACGCACTTACACGCCCTTACATG
Source organism: Penium margaritaceum (assembly GCA_023375785.1). Lineage (NCBI taxonomy): Eukaryota > Viridiplantae > Streptophyta > Zygnematophyceae > Desmidiales > Peniaceae > Penium > Penium margaritaceum. The sequence continues at coordinate 11,926 of SZWC01004798.1, read as the reverse complement.
CACTTACACACACTTATACGTACTTACACGCACTTACACGCACTTACACGGACTTATACACACTTACACACACTTACATGCATTTACACGCACTTACATGTACTTACACGCACTTACACGAACTTACACGCACTTACACACACTTACACGCACTTACACGCACTAACACGCACTTACACGCACTTATACAAAATTGCACGCACTTACACGTACTTACACACACTTACACACACTGACACGCACTTACACATACTTACACGCACTTACACGAACTTACACGTACTTAAACACACTTACACGCACTTACACGCACTTACACGTACTTGCATGCACTTGCATATACTTACACACGCTTACACGCATTTACACACACTTACACATACTTACACGTACTTACACGCACTTACACGTACTTACACGCACTTACACGTACTTACACACACTTACACGCACTTACACGCACTTGCACTCACTTCCACTCACTTACACGCACTTACACGTACTTACACACACTTATACGCACTTACACACATTTACACACACTTACACGCACTTCCACGCACTTACACATACTTGCATAAACTTACACGAACTTACACATACTTACACGCACTTACACACACATACACGGCTTACACGCACTTATACGCACTTACACACACTTACACACACTCACACACACTCACACGCACTTACACGTACTTACACGCACTTATATACAATTACACGTACTTACACGCACTTCCATACACTGACACAAACTCACATGCACTTTCACGCACTTACACAAACGTACACATACTTACACGCACTTACATGAACTTACACGAACTTACACGCACGTACACACACTTACATACACTTACACGCACTTATACACACATACACGCACTTACACGCACTTACACGTACTTACACGTACTTACACGCATTTACACATACTTACACGCACGTACACACACTTACACACACTTACACACACTTAAACGCACTTACACGCACTTACACGCACTTACACATGCTTACACGTACTTACACACACTTACACGTACTTACATGCATATACATGTACTTACACGCACTTACACGTACTTACACGCACTTACACGTACTTGCACGCAGTTACATGCACATACACGCACTTACATGCACTTACACACACTTATACGTAATTACACGCACTTATACGCACTTACACACACTTACACGTACTTACACACACTTACATGTACTTACACGCACTTACACGAACTTATACCCACTTACACGCACTTACACGCACTTACACGAACGTACACACACTTACATGTACTTACACGAACTTACACACACTTACACGCACTTACACGCACTTACACGCACTCACACGTACTTACACACACTGACAAGCACTTGTACGTACTTATACGCACTTACACATACTTACACGCACCTACATGCACTCATATGCACTTACACATACTTACACGCACTTACACGTACTTACACGTACTAACACACACTTACACGAACTCACACACATTCACACTTACACTTACACTCACTTTTACACACTTACATGCACTTACATGCACTTACACGCACTAACACGTACTTACACGAAGTTACACGAACTTACACACACTTATACGCACTTACACGCACTTACATGCACTTACACGCACTTACATGCACTTACACGCACTTAGACACACTTACACGCACTTACACAAACTTACACACACTTATACGCACTTACACACACTTACACGCACTTACACGCACTTAAACACACTTATACACACTTACGCATACTTACACGCACTTACACGCACTTACACAAACTTACACGCACATACACACACTTACACGTACTTACACATACTTACACGCACTTATACGAACTTACACGTACTTACACGCACTTCCACGTACTTACACGCACTTACACGTACTTACACGCACTTACACGCACTTACACGTACTTACACGTACTTACACACACTTACACGCACAAACACGCACTTACACATACTTACACGCAATTACACGAACACACACTTACTTACACGCACTTAAACATACTTACACGTTCTTACACGCACTTACACGCACTTATACGAACTTACACGTACTTACACGTACTTACACGTACTTACACATACTTACACGCACTTACACGAACTTACACGCACTTACACGCACTTACATGCACTTACACACACTTACATGCACTTGCATGCACTTGCACACACTTACACGTACTTACACGCACTTATACACACTTACACACACTTACACATACTTACACATACTTATACGCACTTGCACGTACTTAAACGCACTTACACGCACTTATACTCACTTACTCTCACTTATACGTACTTACACGCATTTACCCGCACCTACACGTACTTACACGCAATCACACGCACTTATGCAAACTTACATGCACTTACACGCACTTACACACCCTTACACACACTTACACGCACTTACACGTACTTACACACACTTACATACACTTATACACATTTACACGCACTTACATGCACTTACACACACTTACACGCACTTACACGGACTTACACACACTTACATGCACTTACACGCACTTACACGCACTTGCACGTACTTACACGCACTTGCATGCCCTTACACGTACTTACACGCACTTACACACACTTACACACAGTTGTACGCACTTACATGCACTTACACGCACTTACACACACTTACACGTACTTATACGCACTTACACGCACTAACACGCACTTACAGGTACTAACACGAACTTACACGCACTGACACGCACTTACACGCACTTACACATACTTACACACACTTACACGCACTTACACGCACTTACACGCACTTACACACACTTACACGTACTTACACGCACTTACACGCACTGACACGCACTTACACGCACTTACACGTACTTACACGCACTTACACGCACTGACACGCACTTACACGCACTTACACGTACTTACACGCACTTACACGCACTGACACGCACTTACACGCACTTACACGTACTTACACGCACTTACACGCACTGACACGCACTTACACGCACTTACACACACTTACACGTACTTATACGCACTTACACGCACTAACACGCACTTACAGGTACTAACACGAACTTACACGCACTGACACGCACTTACACGCACTTACACATACTTACACACACTTACACGCACTTACACGCACTTACACGCACTTACACACACCTCCACACACTTATACGCAATTTCACAAACTTACACACACTTACACGCACTTACACGCACTTACACGTACGTACACGCACTTACATGTACTAACACGCACTTACACATACTTACACACACTTACACGAACTTATACGCACTTACACGTACTTACACGCACTTACACGCAGTTACACGCACTTGCACACACTTACACGCACTTACACGCACTTGCACACACTTACACGCACTTACATGCACTTACACACAGTTATGCATACTCACACGCACTCACACTTACACTTACACTCACTTACACGCACGTACACGTACTTACACGCACTTACATGTACTTACACACACTTACACTAACTTACATGAACTTATACACACTTACACACACTTACACGCACTTACACGCACTTACAAGCACTTACACGCACTTACATGCACTTACACGCACTTACACGCACTTACACGCACTTACACGTACTTACACGTACTTATACGCACTTACATGTACTTACACGCACTTACACGCACTTACACGTACTTACATGCACTTACACGTACTTCCACACACTTACACGTACTTACACAAACTTACACAAACTTACACGCACTTACACGTACTTTTATGCACTTACACACACTTACATGCACTTATACGCACTTACACAAACTTACACTTATTTATACGCACTTACACGCACTTACACGCACTTACACAAACGTACACACACTTATACGCACGTACAAAAACTGACACGCACTTACACGCACTTACACACACTTACACGCACTCACATGCACTCACAATCACTTACACGCACTTACACGCACTTACACGCAATTACACGTACTTACACACAGTTACATGCACTGATACGAACTCACACGCACTTTCACGTACTTACACAAACGTACACATACTTACATGCACTTACACAAACTTACACAAACTTGCACGTACTTACACACACTTATATACACTTACACGCACTTACACGCACCTACACACACTTACATGCACTTACACGCACTTACACGCACCTACACATACTTACACACATTTACATGCACTTACACACACTTACACGCACTTACACGCACTTTAACACACCTACACGCACTTACATGCCCTTATACGCACTTACATGCACATACACGCACTTACATGCACTTACACACACTTACAACCACATACACACACTTACACGCACTTACACATACTTACACGCACTTATACGCACTTGCACACACTTATAGACACAGACATGCACTTACACGCACTTACACGCACTTACACGCACTTA
>SZWC01004797.1:142380-166592 GCA_023375785.1 Penium margaritaceum | reverse complement strand
CCTTGGTAGGCTGTCCTTTTCCCACCTAGGAAGGCATCCCTTCCCTCCTCTAGAAGCTTCTACCCCTTCCTAGATTCCTCAGCTTGCTTCTAGTAGGAGGGAAGGTGTCCAGAAGACCAAGACATCTTTAGATGCGTTGTAGGACAAGTCACCCCTTCTAGAAGGTGTGCCACCTTCCTGGACCCTCACCTGGCCTTCTAGAATCTTAAAGAGGAACTCTAGAGGTTGAGCTAGCTTCCTGGCATCTATTTTCCACCTCCCTTGAGGCAGGACAGAAATTCATCTTGTGGGACTTGAACCTGGCCCCCTGCCTCTATACGTGAACACCATTAACCACTAAGCCACCTTGGCTTGTCTTTTTGGTGTTCCTTTTTGGAGTCACTCCTGCCATGGTGAGGAGCATCATTCCAACAAGCTAACTCGTTTGGGTTTAGCGGGGGTGACCAAGCCCAGTGCGGCTTGCTGCCGGCGCCCCTACTTAAGTCCGCTAGAGGCTCATTTGTACTTTCTCCTTGTTGTTTTATATTTAGCTTTCGAGACGGCCAAATTCTTGCCATCTTGCATCCCACTCACACACAAAGCTCATATTCGTTTTTGCATGGGCTTGCATTTCCTAAAGTATATCCAATTTGGTATTGGAGCACAGGGGGGCTTGTGAGTAGTAGAAGCAGCAACAGTGTGTGGAACGCAAAGAGAACACGCCACGTGGCGCCACGTCGATAGCAGTGCAAGGGAGCATGAAACGACTGCACGTGAATGCCACAGGGGCGGTGAGATGCGCAGAGCAGCATTAGGGACTGCGACGGCAACAATAGTAGCAGTAGTAGACGTGGTAGTCGTGGCACCTGTAGTGCCATGCAGCAGGAGCAGTGGCGGCACAGCTGCCTCTCATAGCAACAGCATCAGCAACGACAAGCACTAGCATTCGCTGCAGCCTCAAATAGCAGTAGCAGCATTAGCCACTGTAGCAACGGCGGTAGCAACAGCAGCGTGCAGCAGCAAGCAACAGCGACGGCAACAGCAAGTGGCAGCAGCAAGCGGCAGACGCGGCAGCAACAAGCAACAGCAGCAATAGGTGTGCAATTTAGCAGTAGCAGCAGTAGCAGCGGCGGCAACATCAAGCAGTAGTAGCAGCTACTACGCAGAGTAGCAGCAATAGCAAGAGCAGCAACGGTGGAAGCAGCAGCTGCAGCAGCAACTGCAGCAGCTGCACCCGCCGCTGCAGCTGCTGCTGCATGAGGGCCTCGCTGCCCTCCTGTGAGGGCCCTCGCCCCCTGAGAGGGACCCCCTCGACCCCCATTGGGGGGGCCTCTCCAAGGGGGCCGGTCAGCTTTGTTCGCCCCCCTCCCCTCTTCTCGAGGGGGTCTTTGGAGGGCCCCGTCGAGCCCCTCTGAGGGGCCCCTTGGAGGAGCCTGTTGGCCCCGTCGGCCGACTGACAGAGGGGCCGACGGCGGAGAGGGGCGGACCCCCCCCCCTCTCCTCTCGCACTCTCGCTCACTCGCTCACCTCTCGCTCGCTTTTTTTAGCGAGCGAGCACGGAGCAAAGGGGGGGGGGGCGACCTGGAATCTCCCCCTGTCACTTTTTTTATCACCCCCCAATCTTGACCTGCCCCCTTTCTAGGGGGCACCCCAGAATCGGGTGATAGGAAAACCCGGGGTTGAGGAAAAAGTTGAAAGAAAAAGAGGACGGGGGTTGGGGGCAAGAAGAGGGAAGAGAAACAGACAACATAATAACATAAGAAGGTGGCGGGTGAGGGCAATGAAAAACAAATAGGGGGGCTGAGGGCAAGAGAAAAAAAAAAGAAACCTGTGCGGGGCCATAGAATAGCCCAACATCTCACCGACAACTGCACTAGCAGCAACCACTGCAGCATCAGCGGCGGTTGCAACGGCGATAGAAGTTTCACCCTCCGAACCTACAACGGATTGTGTTGTCGACGGCAATCTCCGTTTCAAGACGCGTCGTGGACTGGCATCTCCTTGGGGCTCGTTGATTGGTGCACGCACTTCACTTCGTAGAATCAACGACGGATTCAAGTCTTTCCATCTACGAAGGCTGGGTCACCTACCGCTTGGATAAGCAGCCACACCTGCATCCGCCGCCCCTTCTCTTCTTGGAGCAATCTTTGCTCTATTAGTGACATCATCATTCGTAGCTGCAGCTAGTCATAATCTAGTCTTGGGGCATGCTGTGATAGTGAAGCTCGTTCCATCTGGTCACGTTTGCTGACCCCAACACCGTGACCTCCAGGAGTGACAACACCTACTAGCCTCATCCTATCCTGCGGCTTGGTGTTCACCACCGGGAGTAGGTGCCCTCGGCACTTATCTATCGTTCAGCGCACGAGATGAGTGAGCAGACATTTGAACAGGCGCCTTGCATGTTCGCTTGATATTACTGTGGTGATGGACGTCATGGTTGGCGTCGCTGCTTGATGCGCCCTCGCGGCTGGCATCCACCTTGGCTTCAGCCTCGTTCAAGCCTGCGTCCTCCTCAACATACTAATCTGCCGGCGTTGGTAGATCCCCTAGCTGGACCTCTGGCGAGCATGTTCACCGAGATCCATGGCCTGCAATAGACAATGCAGCGGCTTTGTGACCTCATCGTCACTGAGCGTGCTTCTGCTACTAGTTTGTCGACGGCCTCTTCGACCAAATCTCCTTCATCCTCTTGTTCTTCCTCATTCGATGGTGTCCATTTAGCTTCACCTGTCAATCTGTCCCAGGCTGCCACCATCCTCTCGATACTCCACTCTCCTACGACCATGACACCACCTCGCGATGACATATTTTCATGCAGTCGTTCCACACGTGTGTCCCCGTGGTGTCAGCGCCAGGGCTCCACACACCGTGCTCGCGCCGGTTTGGATACATCCTCCACCTCCTTGGCTTCCGTTGATGTACTTGTCGAGGGGGAGTGTGGTCACCGCGTATTGCCTGTTGTGACCGTAGCGACAGGATCCGCACTCGCGCCAGGCCGTGGTGCCTGAGCGTTAGCTCAGGCAGAGTCAGATGATACGGTGACAGCACATGGCGTGGAGTCTGATCCCGACATGGCGTTCATGGTAGAGACTTGCCTGTCATGGTCCGGGGTGTATCCAGATCTTCCACAAGAGCAGGTGACATAAGGAGGAGCATAGACACGACGTCCCTGGGCGGTGCCACTTGTGGCTCCGACCGGTGGGGGCCCGGCGGTGGCACGGGAGTCCCGTACAAACCGGGATACGTCTACCGGACTTTTGGGGGAGAGTGTGCAGCAGACTCATACCATTTCGGCGGATGTTGGAGTACTTGGGACGTGCATGTCATCGAGTTCGACATCTATGCTGGGGCAGGAGCCAGACGTTCTACTGCAGCAGGTTCCATCAGTCGGAGTGGAGGCGTAGAGTGTGTGGGCGGTGCCACTCGCGACTCCGCCTGGTAGCGGCCTGGCGATGACACAAGAGTCCCGTGCGGATCAACATGCGCCATATGGATTTCCGGGGGCGTTGGCGCATGACTCACTCCAGCTCGACAACGGTCGTAGTGCATGAGTAGAGTAAGCTGGCCCGTCTTTTAGAGGTTGAGGCATTCTTGAGAGCAGTAGTTCTGAGAGACGTCACTGGGACATGTGCTACAGCAAACTGGGCAGGCTTCACTGTGTCATCTGCGCTACCTGAGGACTAGCTTCAGCGTGAGGAGTCACCGATGTTCCTTGAGTCTCCGGGTTCCCATACACACGATGGAGCAGCAACATACATGATGGAGTCAGATGGCGGTCCTCACTCTATGATCGAGCAAGTGGCAGCGACCAGCCTTCCCGGCAAGACAATGCGTGAGCGCCACCTACGATTGTTGGTCATCTTGACGGGCATTATCGAGCCGGAGTCCTGCACACCTATGTCCCTTACGACAGAAGTCGAGGACACTGGAGCAGATCCATACACGTGGATGGAGTCACCTCGTCACCAAGAGCTGAGTTCTGCCCCTTCATGTTCACTTGATGGTGACCCTGTTGATCATATCGCCCCTAAGAGTGGCAGTACGTGCACAGACGACATTTCCACATGCTCTATGGACTGTGAGGACTCCCCCTTCTCCTTCTCTCTCGGCATGCGACTGCTCACTCCTCGTATGACGGACATGAGATGTGGTGTGGATGCGACACCTGTAGCTGCATCCGATGTTCCAGCGTCTCAGTACATTGCAAGTTTGGTTGACCCTTAGGAGGATGCAATAATACCGGCTCCATTGTCTTCTGCAGCAGAGATGCAGATAGAGCTGTACTTGCGAGTGATGTAGTCTGCATGTGCAGCATCCAGTGAGGTAGATTTTATGCTACGTGAGGCAGACGTGGGCCACCTTCACATGTCTGAGGTAGATTACGCCGACGTGTAGGAGCGTGTAGTGATGGTGCAGCGGAAGATGATGGCAGCATGTGAGCGACTCTCAAAGGAGGTGAGCATCACTACTATCGACACAAGCCTTCCGCCACCAGCATCTGTCATACCCATACTGAGGGAGGATCTTGTAGCAGCTCTGAGGATGACATTCGACGGAGACACTACCATAGCTGAGCTTGGCTTCAGTTTCCTCCATCATCGCTCCTGTCGACTCCATCATCGCTCCTCCTTTTGCGGCTACCATCACACACCTTCATCCACCCGACTCAGTTGCTCCATCGCCACCTTCGTCCATGAGTGGTGATTCAGTTTGTGGCTCCAGCCCTCTTCTTCTGGCAGTACACTTTTGTGCCTCAGGATGCTCTGTCTTGCCTCGGAGGCCAGCTCCGCCGCTTCATCCACGCTCGCGTGCCGCTCACCCATTATCTTTCCTCCAGAGTACACAGATGCATTGCGGTCGAGCGGACAGAGGAGAGACTATGAGTTGGGACCCTTGTCAGTCACGCGAGGACTGGTACACTACAAGTGATGGAGTTGTGACGTGAGGAGTTGTAGCCGGAGACACCACTTTGTCTCTGAGGGAGGGAGTCGACTCTTACATGATTGGGGGAGCTATATGTACATGATGCAGAGACCACATGATTCATCGCCCAGGATCTGTTCACCTATGGCATCAGCATCTCCATCGAGGACATCGCCACCACGTTCATCTGCCCAGGGGGAGTGTTGTGTGGACCTCGACCTGATGCGACGTTATGGGAGATGTATGGCGAGGGGTCCATTCTCTGCTATGAGCATACTACAGCTGCACTCTATTGGTCGAGACCCAGACACTTGGCCGGTTACACTACTCTCACCAGGAGACCATGAGGTCGTGTGTCTTGGTGTATGGCCATACTACGTGTGGCATGTGCATGCCAGCTCGTTTGCTCATAGTGGTCAAGACCCGGAAACGTGGTGAGGTACACTAATGATACAAGGAGACCCTCTATGATCATATGTGTTGATAGATGATGTTATTTTGGTCGGCACATTGACACCTCTTGGATTGCTCGTAGTGGTCGAGACCCGGGTACTGGTACCACGAGTGTCACGAGGAGTCCGTCTTGTCCTGTGACATGTCTATGATGTGCATTACACTGGTTTGTGCGCGTGTGCATCACTCCTCTCATGGTCGAGACCCAAACACTTGGTGAGATGTGCCAGTGTCGAGGGAGATCTTAGATGGTTGCAGATGAGTGTGTGTGTGGTGGACAAGTGTAGATTCTGGTTTGGCAGACATTGCTATTCCATACCTTCGTTCATTTGTTCTCGCGTGGACGGCTATGTCAGCCAGGGGGAGTGTTGGTTTCAATGGCTTCCACCCGTCACGACTGACGATGATGCATTATCCATATACCCACGTTGACGGTACATGATAGAGGAGGGCGTGACGGCACGATGGGCCTCCGAACTGCATCCAGAATTATCCAGCACCTATGATGGCGTCGGTGAGATGCGGTCGATGCGTTCCGGCAGCCCTGTAGACTTGTCAGGAGGTAGGAGAGTTTTCTCGGTGGGTTGAGACCTGCGCACCCGATGGACTGTACTTGTGCGACAAGGAGACCTGATGGTTGTAGTAGGGCTTCTGATGTTCGGAAGCTCTTTTGGATGTCTGAACGCTGATTTCAAGATTTTCTAGCACTGCTCGTATTTTCTCGGCGGTCGAGACCCGGGCTCTCAGAGAGCTCTTCCGGTGCCGCAAGGAGACCACCATTATTACTTTAGTGGTGTACGCAGTGTGTTCTCCCCGCTGATTCGTTTGGGTTCAGCGGGGACGACAGGGCCCGGTGCGGCTTGCTGCCGGTGCCCCTCCTTAAGCCCAATAGCGGCTGATTTGTACTTTCTCCTTGTTCTTTTACATTCAGCGTTCCAGACTTAGCCAGATTCTTGCCGTCTTGCATTGCACTCACACACATAGCTCATGTTCGTTTTTGCATGGGCCTGCATTCCCTAAAAAAACTCCAATTGGCTAAAGCTCTATGCTTTGACAAAGTTGCTAGTTATGTCTAGTTCATTCTAATTATTGGGACGAACCGGAGATACAACCCTTTTTCTGTAAAGTAGAATGAATAAACACCATCACTTAGTAGTTTGGGTACAGATATGACTTCCCCACTATTTGTCACATGTGACTCATTCGTATCTCAAAGCAGTAAGCCCCATCTGCCTTAATACACAACAGTAAGCCCCATCTTGAGAATATGCATGGAAGCTTCCTAGTGATACAGCCGTCGACTAGGCGTCAGTGCCTGGTCAGACGGTGACGAAATTCACAAGTCGTGCACACAACGGCAAGGGTCTGGCTAGGATACACAAGGCAAAGTGTCAGAATGCTTCAATAGCATTTGCAGAGAGAAATGAAAAATGACAGGTCTATGGAATAAGTACGTGCCACGGCGCACGGTGAGTGTCGCACGCGGCAGTCCAAGAGCCGTCCTAAAACCGGCCCAAAATCACTGTTTTGGCCGTAACTCTGCACACACATGTCAGAACGCTACGTCGTCTCAACCTAGACGTGCAGGATCACAAAGCAAAAGCTACGACTTATCACATGCATGCATCCGGCATCGAACAATGGACACACAATACAAAAACATGCAAATCAGGCTCACGGCCAGTCCACCGATAAACTCCCGCTTGCTAGAGAAAAACTGCAAGAGGTCCTTGGTAGCATCCGGAGCTCTAGAACAGTCGTTGGTCAGCTCCACGCTGGTAGTCCGCCGCCAGATGACGCATCAGTACCACCAGGGTCCGCAACACGGATCTGCACGAGTATGGACACAGCCGAGTTGTCATAGTAAACTGCACAGGTCGAAAGGAGCGTCATAAATCACAATACTCCCCCATGACCCGATGGTACGCATGCCCATAAAGGTGTAGCACTGAGACAAGTACAGTAACAAGTGCAAAGACATTTGTGACAAGGACACACACACACCACACTCAACCGCTCTCAGGCAAGGGGCGAAGCCCAACAGAACGAATGGCCACCAGGAACTTTCCGCGTGCTAGTGCATTTGTCAAGAAGTCAGCACGTTGCATGTCAGTGTCAACCCATATGACAGAGATCATGTGGCACTGCAGTAGATCAGGCACAAGGTGATGCTCAACCCTAATGTGCTTGTGCGAGCGTAAAAGACACCAGAGTTCTACACAGTAGCAAGAGCATTCTGGTTGTCGCAACGAAGCACAATGGCAGGAACTGATTGACCCAGCTCGAGGAACAGGTGCTACAGCCATACCGCCTTAGAAACCCCTGCACCCAGAGCCACAAACTCTGCCTCGGATGAGCTATGTACAACGCGGCCCTGCTTCCCACTATGCCAGGACAGAGCGGTACCATCGAGCAAGAACAAGTAACCAGTGCGACTGCGTCCATCTGGGCTCCAGGCCCAGTCGCTATTAGTGTAGCCCTCAAGGACCTCCAAACACTACGGACGAAAGGAGAGTCCAAGGTACAGTGTGGAAACCACGTATTGTACCACTTGCACAGTTGCGTGAAGGGCTCTAGCGCAGACCCAAGCAGTAACCCAACATTCACATACTCGATCACTTGCCTCCTCTTAAAGAAAGGAGACCACATAGACAGAACGGTCTCTCTCATAAATTCGAGCTAAAACATCCTTGCATCAATCTTTTCAAATTGACTTTAAAAGGTACCCCCTTTCATCATCAGCCATGTATAAACCGGTTTAGTACACGAAGGGAACATAAAAGACACCCTCTTAAGTATTTTTTCTTACAACATTGGTCACAACACTCTGGTTATAGCCTCGTCTTTCTCCTAGCTGGTTTTGAGAAGGCATATGGCAGTCTGAATCGATACCACCTCTATGACACAATAGCTCACCTCTATAGGCTTTCCCCCAGCTTTCATCCAATGGATCAAAGCAAAACTAACTTAGAAAAAAAAACAACTTCTTGGTCAATAGCCACTAATCATTGCAAGTAGTCACTCAAAGAGGCATCAAACAAGGTTGCCCGATCATTCCGATACTTTTCATTATTGGCATGGAGCCACTAAACCAAACTCTCAGGAAAAAAATCACCCAAACTGATGCATACAATGTTCCCCATACCAAGCTTCGGTGCATATGCCAACGACACTACCAGTTTTTCAAAAGATCAAGATGCGCTAGACATCGCATCCACCAACATGAAAGAATATCAGTTCATGACAGGTCTCAAGGCAAATGTCTCAAAAACCTTCATCCTACCTGCTGGAACACAAATGGAATCCCTCACCGGCACCACATACCCCTTCACTGACCAACCTCAACGCGTCCTCGGCCTCAACCTAGACCAAGACACCTCCTCTACATCAATGTGGGAGAAAATCAGGGAACAACTGCAAGAGGCAGTAGAAGTTTGGAGAGACAACACTTTCAACTTCTGACAAAATGGAATGTAGTCAATGGTTTCCTAGTCCCAATATTCCTATACAGATCTGACATCTACCCTCCCCCACCAGAAATCCTTCAACAGATTCAAAATCTGATTCACAACTTCCTGTCTGGAACCAAAAAAATGGTGAACTACGCTTGATGAACAGAAATCTGCCCATCAACTCACAAAAGGAATAAGGACTGTGTGTACTCTTTCCACAAACAATCATTCAAGCTCAAGGAGCCTCTCAGATGTACAAAGTGCTCTCTCCCATGCAAAAAATTTGGAACATTTTAGCCTGTGTTTCAAAAACAGGGGCCAATTTTCCTATCACACCCACTTATCCTTAACGACAAACGATTCCAACGCTCCAGGTGGTTTGACAATCTCAGAAGCTTTCTAGGGACCAACCCAGACATTACCCTGCCATCACTCAAAATAGCTGAATTACTAAAAGAATATCTGGCTTACAACCGCTTTTTGCTAGGACCCAACGGCAGACCTTTCGTAATTGACCAATGAGAATTCTTTGTTTTGGACTAGGAAATCCAAGTCATACATCTCTTTCCAGAAGAAGCCTCACTGTACAATAGATTCTTCCACCCGCTCAACATGGAAAAACTTAAGAAAACAGAACGGAACATCTTGAACAAGGTCCGAAACCAACTCCCTGCCAAATTGATTGAAACAATTCGTGGTACTAGAGAATGTCCGACCACAAAATTTGAATTCTGGTGTATCACAAGCTATACAGAAAAACACCCAGGTTTCTTTGTCAGAGACAATAAAATGGATAATGTCTACATCACGAAAGTTGTTGAAGTCCAATCGGACTTCAGAATCATTTAAACAGATTTTGAGGAGCGCACCTACCAAAACATCAGCGGTTTTACTCCAGTCCACACAAAAAAATGGATTCTTTGTAGGTTTTTCAAACAACACAATCAACCCATCATGGCGCCTCGCATCAAAGAAACCCGAGTTCATGAAAATTTACGGTATCCTACTCCATTAAAAAAAAACTAAAACCCTACAAAACCCAGACGAGTGGATCCAGGAAGATCCATCACCACAAGATCTGTGTCCTGCTAAACCTACAACACCACAAGCTGCCACAGCTCTGATTGTTTCAGACCTGCTCCTCCCACGATGCAAAAACAAATCCCTACGAATCCTGTTTTGTAGCCTCCAAGTCAGAGAGCGCATAAACTTCTTCCTCTTCCCCTTTGTAAACATATTCCCCCTGTGCTTGCTGTTTTGAGGAACACTCTACCACACATTCCACGCATGTGAACGGATCCAAACGATAGCACAAAAACTCATTCTATCCTTCTCACACATCTGCCAAGGAACTCAAGTATCGCCCTTCATTTTAACAAACCCTCACCCCCAGTTCCACATTTGGCAGCCTCTGCAAGCATCCCTCCTTAGTGAAATATTTTCCTACTGTTGCGAGATATCCATGGATAACCATCTTTTGAAATCCAACTGCTTTCCTTCATTCAGCACCTGAACACCTACATCCTCCCGCTATATGGCAAAAAACAAATAAAAAAACTCAACCTTCTCCTCAACAACCTCGCAGAAAATCCACCTGTCTGCCACGTCAATCCCCCACTTTCACCACCGCACGTAATTTTCCACAGGGGGGGGGGCAGGTTTTTAAGGGGAGCGGGTAACACCAAACTCTGAACTCCCTTCTTCACATGGTTACAGACAGTGTAAGACAATACCTTCAGGGATGGAGGTCTAGTGGGTGACTTACCCGTGAGGGAAGGAAGTCCCACATAACCCTACGTTTTTTTATCCAATGGGTACCTATACTGGGATGGCTCTGGCCATCTACGGCGCATCTCTGCTGTAAGCCTTCACTGTAATGGTGCCAGTTCAAAGGCTGGCCACCTCTACGGCTCCATCTAATGCCACAAAGAAAAAAGGGACATCATGGTGTGCGGCCGTCACATTTGGCAGGGATGTTTCTGGATACACATCCAACAATTTGATGAAATCTAAACACGCCCCCTGTTCGGGCAGCGGCAACGTGATGTCGATGTGTCTTCTTCACTCCATGAGGTCCTTCAGGGTATGTTCCATTAAGCCCAAAACATCAAGTTCAATGAGAGTCAAAAGATAGTTGTGACAACCTCAGCCATAGCCGCTAGCTACAGACTGTCATGGCCAAACTCTGACAGGTGGTGTTTCTGGAATGAGACTTTGACTGGCAGCAAACTGCCGACGGGCCGCAGTGTTCAAGGTTTGCGTAACGGACCTTATGTTTGGTGATATCGGCTGGCAGGGTCCCAGCATTGACGAAATAGAAACGCTGTCACATTGTCTTTCTTACATGGGCTTGGCTTTCCTCGTCATGAACCACGCAAGGGTTCTTCACCATCCCGGGTTGATTTACAGACTGAAGTTAACGCCGACTTGGACCAAATTGGCAACTTCAAATAAAGCCGGCTTGAACCAAATTGGCATTTCAAGTTGGATTTACAGACTGAAGTTAACGCCGACTTGGACCAAATTGGCAACTTCAAATAAAGCCGGCTTGAACCAAATTGGCATTTCAAGTTGGATTTACAGACTGAAGTTAACGCTGACTTGGACCAAATTAGCAACTTCAAGTTAACCCCCTCAAGTTGGAAATCAAAGTTTACATGGAGCTTAAACCTATCATTTTTCTTTTTCTCTTTCTTCCTTCCTTCTGCCCTGTTCTCTTCTAGAATCCTGTGTAAAACTCATTGCCCCCTTGGGGAATTCAATGCACCTTCAGCCCAAGCACGTAGCCACTTGCCCAGCCTTTGATGTCCTTCTTCCAGCGCTGTCCTCCAGGAGTGTACCCAACCACATGCTGCCTTGTCACCCCATGCCACAGTCCAACAAGTTTCCTTCCATCCATCCGGTAACTGTTGCAGTGCACGCGCAAGTAGCGATTGGGGCCAATGACGGGTGCGATGGCCTCATAGGCACTGGCTGTGCTCTCACTAGCTGGCTGCTCTGCTGTCAAACAAATCAGTCACTTGCGCTGGTATGGACAGGTGCCGGGGGGTCAGTGTAATACTTTGAGCAGTGATGGAAAAATTCTTCTTACAAAGAACATCACATCAGCGGCTTCCTATGCTGTGGCAGCTCTCACACTTGGGAAAAACGGAATATCTTGTTTTAGTGGGTACCAGGCAAAGGTGGCCATACAGGTGGCTTCGGACAAGAAAACTGGGACATGGTGGCTGACACTTTTCTTCATTGTTATTGCATTCGTTTTTTAAGATGGTCCGGGCTCCGATACTGATGCTGCTACTCTGGTAATGTCTGTTCTGTGTTTCCCTGTCCAGTTTTGGCTTCAGCTGATCGGCCCAAAGGATTTCATCCGAGGACCAGTTTGCGGAACCGACGTCATGAAGCATTGGCTGACTCCTTCCAAAACTGCACAAACCATTGACTGTGGATCCACAGTAGAAGGAAAAACAACCATGAAAAACATATACTCTGGTAAAAACTGTTCCTGTCCATGCCCCGCAAAACATGCACCCCATCGTGGGATGGGGCTTACCCTTTCAGGTATCGGGTTTGTATTACTTACACTTAAAAGAAAGAAGAACCCCTTCTTCCTCGAAGGAAGAGACCATCATTTCTATCATTCTTCTTGAGCCAGAGTTTCAGTTAGGCTTGCCCTTGACTGCACTCCTGTAGAACCATGCAACCATATGCTCAAACACGGCATAAAGAGTATTGTAGTTAAACTGTGGGGCACATGGGGCAGGGACGAAAGTGAGGCCAGTTTATGTATCTGTGAGAACATTTCTACACAACGTGGTGACCTTGCCAGCTGGGCTATGAGTCATGTTTCCATGACTGAGAGACAGAGAATGTGTTGACAACAATGACAAGGAAAGACACCGAGATGGCACCCGCAATGCAGACAACGACGACGATGACGGCAGCCGCGATGGAAGCACTGCTGTTGTTCTGTTGCCAGTAATGTTGGCGTCCATGGTGGAAACGGCCAAGATTGCTCCCGGAAAAGGGCAGCTTTCTGCAGCAAAGTTAAAAACTTTTTTAGAAATTGCCTGTATGGTTCACTGCCATAGTGAAGGGCTTGGAGAGACCTTATGGGGGGATGGGGGGAGGCGGGGTGGGGGGGGGGGGGGGGGGGGGACATTATTTTATTGTAAGTGTATGGAAGAAAAAAAGCGAACCACAACATCAGACATCACATGTCGACAGGCTAGCCCTACGAGAAGTGAAACCAGACACATTCTCCCGCAATGTAGCCTCGTCTTGCTCATGGCAAGAGACATGAACCCTCCAGCCACAATAAATCCAGTCGTCTTCCGCTTCACCCTCACATTGCATATCCATTAGCCTGTCAAGCTCTTCGCAACAGCTCAACCGAACCATCACCTCTTGGCAGATCTGCTGCCTATCGTCACCAGTGCTGCTGCGTCTGCTGTTCCCACCCATAGCTATCTCCGAGTACAAGTCGATCTCGTCCTCCATCGCAACCTCCACTGCTTCATCTTCATCATCTGCAGAGGGTTCTTCTTCTCCACTGTACATTGTTGCGGGCCAATAGATGTAGTCGTCAAGGCTGTAAAGCTCCTCCGCATCCTCGAGGCCTTGGAGAAACACTGCATCTCTTTCTTCGCAAAAGTTCTGTCCAGGCTGAATGCTTATGTTCTGGTCAACATCCGCTTCAGCCTTCCCCTCCACCGGCTCCTCCACCGGCTCCTCCACTGGCTCCACCGGCTCCTCCTCCTCCTCCTCCTCCAGACTCTCAGGCTCCTCCACTTCCCCACCATCCTCCACGGAAGACTCCTCAGTTGCGGTGATCATTGCTGGCATCGGCATGTAGATGTAGTCATCTTCGCAGTACAGTTGCTCAGTATCCTCAAGACCACGGAGCAAAATCGCATCCTGCTGCTCCCACGACCGTTTTCCACGTTCAGCGACCGTTGCCTCCAAGACATCTGCTCCAACTTGATCCAACGCAGCATCCTCCACTTTCCCACTCTCAAGCTCCTCTTCCCTCAACTTGTTTCCCTCAAGCTCTGCCTCCATCTTTCTCTTGTTGAACTCCTGACGCTCCTTCTCCATCTCTTGCTCCATCTTCTTCGCGATTTTCATGGTGAGTTCCTCCTCTCTCTTATCCAAAAACTTCTCAATGACGTTCATAAACGCCTCAGTCTCCAACTGCTGGTTCCTCAACCGCTTCTTGCTCTGCTCAATCCACAGCTTAGTCTCCTCATTCTTCGTCCTCAAAACCTCCTCCATTTTCTTCTCCCTTTCCAACTCCTCCTCCCGATCCCTCTTCATGTCTTCCAGCTACCTCTTTGCCTTCTCCGTCAGAGCATTCAGCCGCTCAAGGTGTTGCTCCTTCTTCAGCTGCTTCTCGCGCCTCTTACCCTCCCTCTCTTGTCTCTTCCTCTCCTTCTCAATACGCCGACAAACCTCCTTCTCCTGCTCCAGCTGCTGAACGTCTTTGGGTTCCATCTTCAAAGGAGCGCAGGCCGTCGAAAGTGTTGATTTGGTCGTGTCAACCGTGTTTTCCTGCAAACGGAGAGATAAAAGAGAGGAGGAGGAGAGAAAAACGTCAGAAAAAGCACACACAAGATGCAGCCGCACGTAAAGCTAAGCAGTTCATGGAAAGTGTCAATACACGTGACTGACAAGTAGAGAGTTTGCGAGCTGGACCAACGAGATGTAAAAAAACCTGCTCCCTTCTTATTTTCTCCCTCTGAATTTCGCAAACATTACGATGACACCGAAGGAAAGCGTCTCTTGCTTCGTTGCTAACTGTGACACGCACACAACCTGAAAGAACATTCCTGAACCTGGGAGAGGCATTCTTCATTATTTGAAAGGTGTGGCTTACTTCAGCCAGGCTGTCTAAAAGGGCATCTGCAAGAGAGGGGAGATCCTTGGAGAAGTGCCATACCTGTTTCTCGCACTTCAGTCCTCGTCTCAGACCGTCCTGGGCGTCATAGGATGAAAATCCGCTGTGGACGGCACTCTGGGAAGAAGCTTCGTGGAAGCTGCCGCCTGCTGATGCCGTTGCTTCAGACGTGAGGGATGGTGACGAGAGGGCCATAGTGCTGAGTTTTGTGCAAAACGGAGTGTGGTTGCTGAGATTCGTTGCTGGAATGGGGTGTGTGTGTTCTCCACACTGGTGAGAGCTGACTGCTTGTTGCATCGACTGCTGGTGTTATGGGACATCCTGGCAAGCTTTGGAGGGTGCAGCGATGGCAACGGAGGCTTCCGCCGCTGTCGTCGGGGACCAAACCCGTCGTTGGAGAGGAGGAAGAGAGCAGTCATCAATGGGACAGCGCTGTCCCACTGATGTCGCTGCTGTGCCGTGTCGGATGAAAAGGGGCAGTATGGAAGGCCCCGGCTTTGGCGGCGACCGTTGTGAGGTGCTGCTGGATCTTGCACGCCGGTTTGCTTCGTTCAAAGTCTTTGTTTTCCCGATCTAACGATGAAAGATACACAACACATTCACAGAACTTAAACCAAAAAGGAGGATCAATTCACGGACGCTTGCATTTTCTGTTGATTACTTCAGTCAAACTTCTGCAACTTCTTCTCTTTGGTTCTCATTCAGCAAGTTTGCGAGGTTTGGCGACGCTCTGTCGAACGCTTTGAGAATGCAAACAACCGTGTCATTCAAACAACTCCCTTGCACGCAGACGCTACGGCATGCAAACTGACCTCTATCGACGGAGAGAGGGACACGCCAAGTAAAGCGTGTGCATCTGACGCACTCCTAGGCGAAGTGGAAGAGAGTCCACCCCGACAGGATTGACCAGGACGCCGCTCTGCCTGACGTATCCGGGACCACCTGACGTCATCGTTTATGGCTCCTCCAGTTGCTGTGACCCGGAAAATGACGGCGACGGGTGCAGATGCTGCCGTCCCTCCTTCCTGGACACGGAGGAGAGAGATTATGGATGAAGGATAGTCCATTGGTGCTGGATGCTGGACACTGCACCTCTGAGGGCAAGCACGACGCCCCGCAGCACTAGGCAGAACATGTTTCCCCGCGATCCCGGTGTAGGGAGCAGAGACTGAATCGACAGGCTTACTTTCTTTTGGGCCCCTCGTGAAAGCCTAATGAGGCGGGGAGGATACCCCAGCACCAAATAATCTCCAGGGTTGAACCCGGCCCCCCACGGAAAATAGCTATGCATGCGGGTATAGATGAAGGTATTTTCACCAGAGGGTGAATCTGGAGCTGAGAAATAGCCCCATGTGTTCATTGTAAGGGGATTAGTTCGTGAGGAGGGCGCTATAGAAGTCATCCTCCAATGCTTTCAGTTTTGCATGGGAGCTCTTGGAGTTTTCATGTAGGATTATACAGGAAAGGATCCAAATGTGAAGCTGTGAAGTTTTGAGGAACAGCAAGGTTATTTTTGCTGCCGGGGTGGAACTTGCCTCGGCCAATCGCTGACACCAAACAAGTTGAAAGAGGGCAGCGCGCAAAATGTAACAAGCCGAAATGAAACCTTTTGGTTAGTGCGCTCCTATTCATGGTTCAAGCATTGTGGGAGGGTACCTGGGGAAGATGGAGGAGAACATGATGCAAAGCCTCTCATGTATCATTTTGAGCCGAGGGCATAATGGGAACAATTATGTATCGTTTCCTCTTCAGCGTAGTATGGGGGCTCACTTGATCACTTGCGACAAAAGCGAGTGCATCGACCTGCATGAATGGATCAGAATAAGATTCAGTTAAGACGTCTCTAAAGTGTGAGGGAAGATATCTGTGTTTCGTGTAGATGAGGCTCCTGTCAAAGAAAGTTTTATGCAACTTCTCTACCCGGCTTACTTCATAAGATGGGATAAAGTTGTGGGTACAGAGTAGGCAGTGATAGATTAAATCAAGTGATGCTACAGGGAATATAATCAATACATGGGAATATAAGGCCAAGCCAAGAGGCTAAGACATCGCATTTGTTTTCTCAGCAAATGCAATGTCTTTTTCCAACAATGAGGGTGGAAAGAAAGGGAGACTAAATCCATTTGCGTGGGCATTGCCAAGTGTACGAGTGTTCACAGAAGATGGAATTTTATGCCTGTCAGTAAACCTGTTAGGTCTTGTATTGTAACGTATGAAGTATGTGTGAAGATATGGCGAAGAAATGTGCCATCAGTAATGTCATGTGGTAAGAGAAAGGGAGGGAATCAATGAGTTGTCCAAGGATGCTCAACTCAGCCCTACTCTATGTCCAGGTTATCATTGAATTGATCACTCCAACTATTAGCTTACAAGTAAGGAGCCAGCGTTCATTTGGACAGAGGCTAAATGGTTGGCCATTGTCCTTGGTCAGAAATCGGTTGAAGGCAAAACATTCTTTAACAAGTTATTAAAAAAACAGTTGTGGTGATTTGAGGCTTGTTTTTTATAATACAAGGTGCTTAAACACGTTTTTCCACTTCCAGTGTACCGTCGGATGTTTAGGTCGAAGGATGGATGGGTGCGAAAGGGACAAGTTTCCCTCTTTGGAAAACACTTGTGTGAATGAGAGGGTGTATTTCCATTGTGCTTCTCTACATTATGAGAAGAATTAGACCCATCTGGATGCTTCTACAGCCAGGATGAGTGTGGGCTGCTTCACTCGAAGACCTCCCTTAACAAGGGGGCAGACCAAGGTGGCAAGGGAAGACACGCAAAGGCACCTAGTGATCATTTCTTGTGGATTGATAGAGGAGAGAAAGCTGAGCAGAAGGTTGTTGATTTGCTACAGGTGGGACTGGGAGGAGGGCATACAGAGCAATAGCTTTAAAACTTTTACATGCGTTGATGGCAAGAATTTTGGTGATGGCAGGGGCTTTGAATTTCTGCCAGAAGGCTATAGAGGCTTATAGGCGGCAGATGATGGGGTTCCATGTGAGATCTCGCTAAAGGGTGGGTGTCTGTATATGTCCAAACATGCGTGTGGATGAATCA
This sequence comes from Penium margaritaceum, assembly GCA_023375785.1. Taxonomy (NCBI): domain Eukaryota; kingdom Viridiplantae; phylum Streptophyta; class Zygnematophyceae; order Desmidiales; family Peniaceae; genus Penium; species Penium margaritaceum. The sequence continues at coordinate 148,838 of SZWC01004797.1, read as the reverse complement.
GAAGTCAAGAATGGGGAGTGGTCTGGTAGAGAGGTGTGGGTTCCAACTGGTACAACATGGATTTTGTGATGGCTTATACCCATGATTGTGGGTGTTGCGCATGTGTGGAGGTCCCGCGCAACTATCTAGAGTTCATCATGGAAGGATAGCAGTAGCATTGTGTCATCATTATAGCCTATAAAGGATGTTCCAAGGTGTGGGGAGATTGGAAATCCTTGAGAAAGTGATGACAACAAAAGCATGTAATAGACTAGGTGGCACACATGAATAGCATGGGTACCAGCGGGTCTGCCTCTTGTTCTCCTTAATAGAAAGGGTTTTCCTTTGTGAGGTGACAATTGAGAACGACATGCTCAGTCGTTGTATGGTGCAGAAGATAGCACCATCATTTAAATGTGGGGAGGATATTGAGGTGTTGGAGAGCTAGGAAGGGGTATTCACAGTTGAGGGAGTGATAGGATTTTTCAAAGTCTGTCGCAAGAAATTAAAGCGGGGAGGCTGTGCGCATGGACCAATGGTGAAGGTTGTAGAGCTAAGAAAGGGGAATGTTGTATATTGCGTCTTGGGAAAAAATCCTGTTTGATCTTCCTATATTACATATGATAGGGCTTTGGATAGGCCTCTTGTTAGGAGCTTAGACATAATTTTGTATTCCACATTGAGAAGCAAGATAGGCCTATAAGTGACAACATTCCATAAACCTCCATTTTTACAAGTAAGAGTAGCAATGGAGGAGGCAAAATCCCAAACCTGAGTTGGGTCAAGGAGGAGCTAGTTGTAATACTGCAGAGATTGATCCCCAAGCTGTGGGATCAGATGTGTATAAATTTCACTTGGTAGTCCGTCTGGACTGGCCGTTCAATGGAATGGTTGATTTAGTGGTGCATCCACAATTTCCTTGGGAGTAAGAGAGGTTTGCTTAGATGGGTTAGGATATGAGTTGGGAACCATTTTTTGTACCGAGGAGGTAGCATAGGTGGAAAGGATTCTATGTTTTCAGGTCTCTAGTAGATACCGTACTAGGATTTGAAAAGTGATGTTTGTTAATGTTTTCACCATTTATGCAAGTTTCCCTGTTTAGAACACTTGTGTTTGTGGTTTTCCCTCACTGAGATTTTTGGCCATACTGGTATAACGGATTGGACAGAATCCTTGGCCAACTACGCCAAAACCGCGGTACTTGAGGATCTCCCATTCTCAAGGCATCCCATCCAACTGCCAACAGGCCAGGGACCCTTGCTCGACCCTTGCTCTACACTCCCCCATCTTAGAGTGAGCCACCCTCGACATCTGAATGTCAGACTTGAACTCCAGCACTTTGGTACTAGTGTAGTTGATTGAACGGAATCCTTAGCCAACTAGGCCAAAACAGCGCTGCTTGAGGGTCTCTGACCCTCAAGGTTTCCCCTCCAACCGCCCACAAGCCAGAGACCCCCGCTCGATCCATGTGGTGTTGGCCAAATGCTACAAGTGGTATCTGTCTTTTGCTTCACCGGCTGTGTTCAACACTTGTAGAAGATATTCGCGTGCTCACAAAGCACTTTGCAAACTGTTAGTGGCATTTATGCACACATGTGTCATACATTGGAAGCACATGCACCGCACTAGATTCTCTCTTTGACAAGTTCAAACCTCAAAATCTGAACACCAAACTGCACGAGAAGTGAGCACATGTGGGATTGAGACCTCATCTTATAATTTAATTTATCGTTGTGTCATATTCCCTCCTTGTATATTGACTTTTTCCCAAGCATGGACACCTCCTCCACAAGTTTTCCTCATAACTTTTCATTTTTGCCTCTGCCTTTCATGTACTAGTATGTTATGTTAAAAGGAAGTTTGAGTGATTCATGAAAATTCAGAGGGAATAGCATAAAGTGTGTTGTTTTTTATCTGTGGTGGAAGGATGAATGTGGCTCTCTTAGATCGAAAGGTTTTTTGGACATTTGGTGTAACAAACGGTGGAGAGGAGCGGGTACACGACCAAAGAAGCCGGTCAAACCGGCTCTCCGTAGGTAACAAGTATGGATAGAAATAGCAGCGGATGTTACACCGAGCAGGATGTGGATTGTCTACAGAGATGAGGTGCAGAGCACAATACGGTTTGAAGACTTGGGATACTTAGATTATTTGTGTTTGACAGATAGTGCACTTCGATGACAAGTTCCAGACATGTCAAGCGCACACACATACATACATACATATATATATATATATGTATATATATATATATATATATGTATGTATACATACATCCATACATATCTATGTATGTGTATATATCACGGGGAGGAACACAATGAGGCATATGATGGGTCTTGGATGCTTGAGTTGAGCCATGCGTGCGGCATCGCATCGTGAGTTGTCACTTTGAGGAAATCCGTCCAGAATTTGGAGGGTTTTGAGAATCTCAACGCACGTCGTTCTAGAATCTCTACCACCGTCGAGATTTCAACCAAATAGTATTAAAAAATCAATATGGTTTACGCCTGTTCTTTCGATAGTCTAGAAAGTGTAGTGAGTGTTGTGTAGGGAGATTCTGAACCAGCTGGTGGAAACCTGCAGTCCATTGGGCAAGGAACCAGCCATGATGCAGTGTCCACGTGTGTATTGTTCAGTTGCGTGTGATGGTAATTCTGAGGAAGTTGTGTGCTTCTCCGACATCAGTTATGCGATAGTGCACTGCCAGTAGTGCCTTTTTCTCCTGAACAAGACTCAGCAAGGGAGACAGGATCAAGAGGTCGTGGACATACATAATGATGACACTGGGACACTTCCTGGCCATCAAATGAACAGATATGACAGGCTTTCCAAGAAGCCACCACTTTCAAGGGCATGGTGAATCTCCTTGTTTCAACATGCTGGTGCCTGTTTCAAGCTGTATAGCGCCTTCAGTATGATTCACACCCAGTCAGTCCCATAGAGTTCTTAATCTGGTGGGCCTTTTAAGAATGCATTGTTAAATCCTTGTCAGTTTGATAGAACTGACTGTAGTCCACCTTGGATACATTCCTCTTGGAACTCTGTTTTCAGCTGGAAAAAGTGTGGCCTTAGGTCATCTTTGGAGGTATGGTTAATCGAGGCCCTTTCACACACTGGTTTTCTAGTGTGTCTCTTGAGTGTGCTCTCTCCTAAGGTGATTCTTTGCACCAATCCTATACACTTATTCCTCAGTGCATGGAAAGAGTGTACCCTTGTCCTTTATGGTATGAAAATGTTACTCTAGGAACATACCTCAGTGCGTGGGGCTAGTGTGTGTGACAGATGTGCATATTGTTCATTTTCACATACAGTAAGGGCACAATTAGTGTGTTGATTTGTCTCATTTGTCAACGCACTTCTTGAGCGCACCAATCTTGAGTGTTTTCACCAAGTGTTTTTTTGTCTCATGTGGGGAGTAAAAACTTCTCATAGGAGGGGGGCCAGTGCGTGGGGCTAGTGCATGTGACGAGTGCGCTCATCATCCATACAAAAATACACTCAAAGTGCACTGAGTGCGTTGTTTTGTCTCATTTGTCAACACACTTCTTGAGCGCACCAATCTTGAGTGTTTTCACCAAGTGTGTTTTTGTCTCATGTGGAAAGTAAAACTTTCTCATAGGAGGGGGGCCAGTGCGTGGGGCTAGTGCATGTGACGAGTGCGCTCATCATCCATACAAAAACACACTCAAAGCGCACTGAGTGCATTTTTTTGTCTCATTTGGCAACGCACTTCTTGAGCGCACTAGTCTTGAGTGTTCTCACCAAGTGTATTTTTGTCTCATGTGGGGAGTAAACCTTTCTTATAGGAGGGGGGCCAGTGTGTGGGGCTAGTGTATGTGATGAGTGCGCTCATCATCCATACAAAAATACACTCAAAGCGCACTGAGTGCATTTTTATTTGTCTCATTTGGCAATGCACTTCTTGAGCGCACTAGTCTTTAGTGTTTTCACCAAGTGTATTTTTGTCTCATGTGGGGAGTAAACGTTTATTATAGGAGGGGGGCTAGTGCGTGGGGCTAGTGTATGTGACGAGTGCGCTCATCATCCATACAAATACATGCTCTGAACACGTTGTGTTTATTTCTAGTGTTGTGTTTAGCCTTTTTCTTAAAACTGTAGGTGAAATGTTATCTTCATGTTTCTGATTACATTATGTGTTCTAAAAGGAAAGTTTAGTGAGGTTCGATTGTATGAGTGATTTAAAACATTATCAAGCCAAGGTAAGCTTATCTTGAGTTCTTGTTTCGTTTAAAGTTTTCTTTGACAAGTGCCTGGGCTCTACATTAGTACAACTCTCTAGTGCGTAAATATGTTCCAAACGTTTTAGCGTACTGTTTTTTTCAAGCGATGTAAAATGTTGTCCTACAACCACCATTTGTCTCTCCCGCTATCTGGTTCGGCTGATCCGAGCAGAATTCCATATCGAACTTGACGGCCTTCATGTCGACAACAACCGTTCAGTATAGATGTTGGTCGACGATGTTGTCCTCGCCTAGGGTGTCCCGCCTCATTCGTTGCTTCGGTCCTCGCGAGGTGGTCTAGAGAGCCTCCCAGTGTACGGGGGCAGTGCATATGGCGAGTGCACTTGCCAAGAGTGGTGAAGTGCACTTATCATGCACTGAGTGTATGGCAGCCTTACCGAAGCTATACCCCATTTGCTTTCGCGAACATGTGAAAGAGTTTCGTTTGCTGCTCGATCTAAACAACAGGATCTATTCAATGGTGCACATCAAGAAAATTGCAATCATCTGGACCGATACAAGAAAAATAGATGTCGAGCCACGTTCGCGTACAGCAAAGATGATTATGACGTCGAGAGGACCATGGGCTAAATGGTTTCTGTACTTCGGAACAGTCCGACATTTTGAGGGTGAGAGAGAGTTATCTTCAACATCAGAAATTTGGAGATCGAAGAGTTAAACCTGGGCGGTCCGCTCGCTATCCAACATCGAAAGAAGAACGTGACGAAACAGGATCCTCTCATATGTTGATCAGGAAAAAGATCTTTGAATTGTGGGCTCCGTTTGGATGATCTGGTTTAACGCTGTTTACAACGAAACGGGGCTGTACATTCTTATCCGGTAGTCTTGCGATTGAAATGCGCGAACATAGGAACTTGTGTGTCTGTTTGGCCCTTCTTTCGGTATAAATGCAAATGCCTCTCTCATTCCAGTGGAATACACATCGATCAAGATTTACTGGTATTCGAATCTATTTATTTGTCGAATTTCGTCTATAACTTGTTTCGTTATTTGCATACATATTGTTTCAGCCGTATAAAGACGTAAGAGAGAAGTCTAGAGTTCTACACATCCGTCTTCTGAACATACACTGTTCGCTCAACGGGCGACGTCGGTTAGTGAACGTCGTCATTTGTTGCCGGATACAGTCCGAAGAGGTCTTTAACGAACGGTCTCTTGTCTCCAGAATAGTGACACAAGCATCAATTGCGAGGGAGAGACCCAATCCAACCAGGTTAATTGATGGAAACGACAAATTCAACATTCTTCATTATCGATTGATTGCTGTAGTTGTAGGTTTCCAGTTCGAACCTTGAATTCTGGACTGAATAGTACAACGCAAACCAATGACAATCTCAAATGTGCAGAATCGCACACTTAGTGTACGATAAGTGCACTTTCCCAGCCAAATGGAGCGCATTGGCCCATATACACTGCGCCTCGCACTGGGGGGGTCTTAGGTACGGAGCGATGACAGGTTAACGACCGACAGCGGATCGGATGTTTCTCCTGACATCAACACCTACGCAACAATGAAAAAGCGGCCGTCATCCTTGGCGACCGTCAACTAGTGCAAATGCTTCGGGCAGGTCTCCATAAACAGGTCGGCTCGATGCAATTTTAACGAACCTATACAAAAAACGAATATAAGAAACGGAGGACAGGTCTAGGTCAACAATAAACATACGTTCATTCTACTATAATAATACTACATAGGAAGAAACTAACTAAGTTGAGAAAGAATTTTCAAGTTTCTAGTTGAATTTGAAAGTGGCTATGACGATATATATATATATATATAGAGAGAGAGAGAGAGAGAGAGAGAGAGAGAGGGAGAGAGAGAGAGAGAGAGAGAGAGAGAGAGATAGAGAGGAGGAGAGAGGGGGAGAGAGGGAGAGAGAGAGAGAGATAGAGAGGGAGGGAGAGGGAGAGAGAGAGATAGAGAGAGAGATATTAGAGATAGAGGGAGACAAAGAAAAGGATGAGAGGGGAGACCAGGAGAGAATGAGGTTATGGGAGAAAGAAGGATAAGGAGAGGGAGGACACACCGGTGTGTGAGAGTGCACTCTTTAGATACACTCATATTTTAATGCGCTCTTATGATGTAAGCGCACTACAGGAATGCACTCGAAAACTAGTGCGTGAAATAGCTACCATTGGGCATATGTGCATCTTTGGTCTCACCAGGTTGGCCGAGACCTGGCTGCAAGGAATCTGGTAGTGCTTGTGCCATTT
>SZWC01004797.1:113415-131889 GCA_023375785.1 Penium margaritaceum | reverse complement strand
AGGAATTCCTTGCACTCTGTTGTGTGGGAGAGCCGTTTGTGGTCTGAACGTTGCACTATCATGGTGACATCTGCTTCTGTGGTGGCTGGCGTCAACATCGCCAAGTTCGAAGGCAAGAAGTTCTTCAACTGGAGCAACAACATACAGATGGTGCTGATGGAGAAGGGTCTGTGGAGCCAGGTGGATGAGAAGAAGAAGGAACTAGCAGAAATCTCCCTCTCTCTTGGCAAAGCCCGTACCTACAACGAGAAGCGTGACTACGCCCTCGCAACCATCTACCTCCACCTCGCCAAACGGCAGCAACTCCTTGTCCGTGGCATCCTCACGCCAAAGGAGATTTGGAAAAAGCTTGAGTCCACTTATGCTTCCACGTCAATCCTCATGAACATGCAGCTGCTTCGTCGCTTTCACACTGTGAAGATGGATGAGTCTGGATCCATGATTGACTACATCAACATGGTGAAGTCTCTCTCTGACTAGCTTGCTGCAATTGAGGACCCTGTCAAGGAGCGTGAGAGGAGAGAGGAGGGCAAAAGTGGACTGGACGTTGCTCTCGTCTCCAACTCTGGTCATGGGGGTGGTGCTGCACCAACCAGGGGCAACAGCGGAGGAGGAACGAAGAAGGGGAACTGCCGCTATTGCAAGAAGCGGGGCCATTGGGTGCGCAAATGCCAGAAGAAGAAGGCGGACCTTGCGGCTTGAGTGGGAGCGAGAAAGCATTCTGATGCTTCTATGAATGTAGAAGATTGGGAGAGTGGATTTGTGACCACCATCCGGGTCCTGCACGTCTCTGACAACACCGTCTTGTTCTAGATGATCAACTCGAAAGCCACACGGCACATGATATGTCGCCAGGAGTGGTCTGTCATCTACACCGCCATCGAGCCTCATCAGGTGTACATGGGGGACAACCATGTGCAAATGGTGGTTGGGGAGGGTGAGATTGTGTTTTGTGCTTCCGTCGAGGGTAAGCACGTGGAACGTCTAGTGAAGGGGGTGCTCCATGTTCCGGGGCTGGCAGCTAACCTCCTCTTTGTCTCATCTCTCATCTCCTAAGGCATGCATGTTTGCTTTGAGAATGCGGGCTGCACCATCTCTACCCGTGCAGGCCGTGTGCTTGCAAAAGCAAACAAGGAGGACGGTCTTTACTGCCTCTTTGTGGCGTTGGAGAAGGACGCCGACTCAGCGTTGGCGGTGAGAGAGAGAAAACACGACATCGGCCTATGGCACCGCCGGCTCGGTCACCTCGGCTTTGGGGCCATCATCTCCATGCAGCAGATGGTCCATGGCCTGAAGCTTAAGGGGGTGAAGCAGCCTGGTGCATCGGGTCGTGAGAGCTACAATGAAGGGAAGCAAACCCGCGCTCCTTTCACAGGGGAAGGGAAGGGGACGGCTGAGCTTCTCTCGCTCATTCACTCTGATTTGTGCGGTCCTATGCCATCACAGTCCCTGTCCGGCAAGATGTAATTTGTTACATTCATTAATGACAAGTTGAGGAAGACGTGGGTGTCCTTCTTGGCTGGCAAGAATGAGTGTTTTGATGCTTTCAATTTGTGGATTGCTGCTGCACAGAATGAGAGTGGCAGGCGGTTGAAGGTGCTTCGCACCGATGGTGGAGGAAAGTACCTCTCCAACGACTTCCACACCTTCCTCAAGCGTCCCGGGATCAAGCACGAGGTCACCCCACCTGGAACACCGCAGCTGAATGGCGTGGCTGAACACGAGAACCACATACTCATGGAGCGTGTTCGCACCATGCGAACACACAAAGCTCCCACCAACCTTCTGGACGAAAGCGGTCAACACTGCCATGTACCTGAATAACCGGACTCCCATGCGCGTCGTGCCACTGATGACACTGGAGGAGTTGTGGACGGGATGCAAGCCAACAGTGACACACCTGAAAGTCTTCGGGTGTGGCACATTCGTGCACGTGCCTACCAGCAGCCGTAACAAGCTAGACGCAAAGTCAGTGAAGGCCGTCTTTCTTGGCTATGACACCATGGGATACCGCCTCTACAACCTCGCTGCACGCAAGATCATCCGCAGCCGTGACGTGGTATTCCAAGAGGACGTGAAGGGCTGGACTTGGAGCCCTATGTTTGCAGTTCCACTTGCTCCCGCACTTGAACCTGAAGTGGGAGAAGTTCCGGTGGCGAAAGAGGATGGTTCGGAAGATGGCGGTGACAGTAGTAACAAAACGGAGGTGGAGGAAGCTGAGAAGGAGAAGAAACCAGCAGCCAAATCTGATGAGAAGGAGCAACAAAGCAGCATACAGCAGCTGCCACGACGATCCGCACGCATCAACAAAGGTGCAAAGGACATTGGGAGGCCGCTGAGGCGATCCGAGCGCCTCGCAAGAAAACAGAGGCAGCTGGAGGAGCTGGTGAACCTGTGCACCGTTCCACCACCAACGGAGTTGTCTGACCTAACAGTCACTGATGATCCAAACACATTCTCTGAAGCCATGCGCAGTGCGGAGGCGGCAGATTGGCGTGTTGCAGCAGACGAGGAGTATGGTGCGCTCATGAAGAATGGCACCTTGGACCCTTGAGGAAGCTCNGACATGCGCCTCAACATCAGCCAAGCAGTGGGAGTGCTTAGCAAGTTTTGTGCGAATCCGGGCGTGCCGCATTGGGAGGCGGTCAAGCTCGTGCTGCACTACCTTGACAGCGGCAGCAGCCTTTGCCTCACCTTCAACAGCAACAAAAGCCCCATCCTCATCGGCTACAGCGATGCAGATTGGGGAGGTGACCTGGACACAAGGAGGTTGACCAGTGGGTTCGTGTTTGTACTCGGGGGAGGTGCAATCAGTTGGAGGAGCAAGAAGCAAGAGTGTGTGGCCCTCTCCTCCACCGAAGCTGAGTACATCGCCTTGAGTGAAGCAGCAAAGGAAGCCGTGTGGCTGCGTGAGCTGCTGGAAAGCCTTGGAAAGAAACAGACCACAGCAACTAAAATCTACTGTGACAACATGAGCACCATTGCTCTCACCAAGAACGCAGAGTTTCACGCCCGCACCAAGCACATTGACCTGCAATATCACTTCATCCGCAAACTTGTGGCAAAGGAGGTGGTGCAGATCAAGTTCTTCCCTTCAAGCATGATGTGGCAGACTTCCTGACCAAGCCGCTGGCAGCGCACCGCCTTCAGTAGCTGAGGGGACAGTGTTGACTTGTGTGATTTTTATTCTCACACAGTGAGAGAATGCTGGATATGTGGGTGCCAAAAAAAGTGACCAAAGTGGGTTGCTCAATGAAAATCATTAGGTCACAACAGTGAATAGAGGATGTTTTTCTGGTTCTGTAGAAATTTACGGAACTCAATTCGGAGTCCGTTTGAGGGAGATGGATTTTCAAGGTTTGGTGGCAATGGGTCCGGTTCAAGTGACGGCTTCTGCACTACGAGCACCAATGACGGCCACAGTTATTGGCCAGAGAGGTTTGGAGCGATCCTCAAGGTAGAAAGGCGGCAGAAGGACCTTCAGGGAGCTTCAAGAAAGGTTCCCACCAAGATGACAGGGGTGGTAATTCTCTTGTGTGAGAGTGTGACTGCCGCTCATCCCGCTAAGCTAAGAGTGTGTTAGGAGGTGAACTTTGACAGAGTGGTTCTTCCAGCTCCATGTGCCAAATGAGGCGTAAGTAGGCTTGTTACAAAGCTGTGCTAATGTAATTTGTCACTCAAGAGTCAATTCAGACATTCACGTTCTTTGCAAACCTAAATTTGCTTCCGTAATGTCTGTCTGTGCAACCTGCAACTCCCTCTCACAAACAGTTGGTCCTGCCTAGGCTCTTGGTGAGCCTGATCACCTCCCTGAGGGCTGCCCCAGTTTCCATCAGCTGCCTCTTGAGTTCAGTCAGCTTGTGATCGCTCATCCGATAGGTCCCGTTCACCATTGGCCTGCTGCTTGGCTTCAGTTCTATCTGATGGTTGAAGTTTTTCTCCAGAGGAGATTCATCACTAAAAACCCCTTTGTACTCCTTGACGAGTGCAGAAAGTTCCCCTACAACGGCTATAAACTAATGAGGTGTTGAGGCTCATGTGTTCACCTCACAGATATCTTTTTGCCAAACCCAAAGATATCAGATAGCATTTTATAGATGCCTCAACTTCATCTACTGCATCCACCTCTAACGCTTTGTGTAACCACCACTGCGCCGTGGGTCTCTCGGCCAGAGGTGGGTGTCTTCTTTTGCCATTAATGTTGATGTGGATTGATCTGCTACTCCAGACCATCTACGGATGTGTTGGTACAAAAAATCTCATCTAAGTATAATTCTGCGGTCGCTCATTGGGCAAGTTTTCGAGCCTGGAGAGGATCGCAAAGTCAACAGATTGGAAATCGTCCATTTTTCCTAGAAACACCCCTGGGTTTTCTGTAAATCCAGCTTTCAAAAAACTCCATTGCGTGCTAAGCTATGAGAAGCTCCTTCATCCTATAGTGCCGGTATCCTTCTATGACTTTTACAACCCCTCAGTCGTACCCATAGTAGTATCACCAGTTGGCCACCCTCGTACTCTTCGTCAAACTTTGTGATCTCAAAACATTGTCTACAGCAATGTGAGGTGGCTTAGATGGAAAATCAGTCAACGCAGGTTTTTTTTACCACATAGGAGCCTCACCGCCTACTACTGCCCTTTGTCATTTCCTGACTCCTCACTCTTTTTTCTGCAACATACCATCCTTTTCTGCCTGTTGATGACGCCTTCAACGTTTTCATGAGATATGATCTGACTTCCCGGAAGTCTAACGGAGCCGTTGATCACATCAATGAATGGCGTCCATCAGAGACAAGGTTTCTGCCAACTGCATCTTTTGTCCACCACAGGAAGAATTGTGGTTTTTGGGTCACCAGCCGTTGGATCCCAGCCTACATCCTAGCATTGTAGTTGGCGATGTCGGTGTGATGGGCTGCTGGGATCATTTGCGGGAGATCATCGAAGATGGTGATTGCTCACATGATACCTCACTTGAGGCTTTTATTGTAGTAAAAGCAGAGTTCATCACGGGTGAAGTTGCTACCGGTAATGATTTCATGAAAACGCCATGGAAACTCCGCTACGCTAGATTGCGGACTCAGGCGTTGAAGCCTGTACTGTGCGTCAGATTTCTCCTTCAGCTTTCCAAAGCGAGTGAGTGTAGCACGCACGAAGTGGCTCCACGTTTCCGGTGTCGTGAGAGGGTTTTGCCAAATTTAATTGGTCTGTTCGAGAGGTAGTACGCCTACTCTCGACCATGTCAGAGTAGCCGCGTGAGCCGTCAATCCAGCTCCGTCAGTCTCCTACTTTCGTTGGATGGTCTTTACATTGGACCACCAACTTAAAGTTGTGTCACGCAGAGGCGAGGCTGCGAGGTCAGTATTCTTTGACCCCAGAAGTGGTGAAGTACACCTCCAAACTCGTCAACCACATCTTGGCATTCGGTCCTTTTGAGTTGGCAGGACCGAACACCTTAAGCTATGCCGGTAAAACTTGGGATTCACTTGAAAGTTGAATATTTCTCTTGATGAGCACTGCTTCACATGCACGGGAAATTTGAAGTTCTTAAACTTTTGCATTGATTTGTTCAAGCAGATGGATATTGTGGCTCTGAAGTCCCCACAGCTTTTGGTAGAAGTCCTCATTAAAGCAAGCTTTTCTGTTGGTGCCTCCCATCGTACCAGATGTCCACCCAACAGGGAACGGCGGGGACGAGGGTTCAGTCGCTGGGTTGGCCGTCCGGTTCCTCGGTGTTGTGTCATTTACCATGAAACTTGCCATTGTCTGAAGATCATTGATGTTTGCACACTACTAATCCTCCATCGACAGAGCATTTTCCGGTTACTGCTTCTTGTCAAAGGTTGTGCTCACTCCATTCACTGTTTTCTTTGTGAGGTGTAAAAACTTCTGAACGGTGGAGATATGCTGAAGACTCGTGCAAGGTACTTGTGAGGTAGTTAATTCATTGGTTTTCCCTCCAGCGCCACCGCACTCTGATACCAAGCGTTCCGCCAAGCGGAACGCATGTGGTTCATAGGGATTAAGTGTGGGACAATGGATTATTCAAACAATTGGGGCAAATAGATAACTTGTATCAAGGAATAAGTGTACTTCGATGACAAGTGTTGAGTGATTCAAGCACATATACACAATGACAAAAATCAGAATGAAGCATGTGATGGTTACTCAGCACTCTAGCCGAGTGACGTATGCCAGATCACACCGTGAGTGGGTGCATCGAGAAGCTCCACCGAGAAGTCAGGGGGCTTCAAGATTATCCTGGCACGGGTTCATGAAATTCCAGCATCGTCGAGAATTCAACCAAAAAACAACATCGATGCCGTTCACGAAACGTCTTTCAACCATTCTGGAAAGTGGTCGAAGTTCTTACAATCTTCTGGAACGGAGCGCTGGAGGTTGGGGTAAAAATCCCGAGGTCGACGCACAGCAGGGCATGAATGTAATGGGAGAAGTTTCCACGAGTTTTGGGACTCGTGTACGTCAGCAACGTAATAGCTATTGGAGGAGCACCACAAAACTGGTATCGGACAACTTTTCAGTGAGGAAAATCTCTAAAAAATCCAGCTGAATAAGTTTTGTCAGACAAGGTGGGCTCCAATGTTGCCAGACATTGAAAAAATCTGTATTTTTTTCCATCGGCTTAAGACCAGTGATTCTCAATACCATGTTTAGTCAAGACAGTTCCAATGATTTCCAAACCTTGGTTGAACATATGCGTGGATTTTGTGATGGATTTTTCCGTCACACCGAACGTTTTGAAGAATTTTGCATCATGTTCGACCCTTTTTCCAAAAGAGCAAACTTCACCCTGGCGTCTAATTTTGTCACCGCCAAGGGAGCGGTACGGTTTCTCCTCAGTCACATTGTATGACTGCATGGCCTTCCTTACAGCATTACGAGTATTTGTGATTGTCGGTTTTAACAGAATCCTGGAGCAAACACGCCAGACCCTCGCGAAGACGAAAGTAGCTAGGAAGTGAGTAGTGGACTGACATCGTAGCAATGACGTGTTCAGTGCTGGAGATCACATCCTCCTAAGCTCTGGGAACATCAAAATTCATTGACAAGTATTTGCAAAGCTCAAACCCCAATGGTTGGGCCCGTGTGAGATCGAGCAAATGAAAACCTTAGTCATCGCTTGACTTTGCCTAAAAGACATAATGGTGATCCACCCAGTTTTCTACGCCAGCAAGCTCAAGCACTACCAGGATCCCAGCAAGGACTTCCCTGGTCAAGACGTCGCTCCTATGCATCCTATCCAAGTGGACGGAGATACGGAGTAGATCACTAAAGAAGTCCTTGGAAATTGACGCCACGGGAGAAAGACCAAGTATCTGGTCAAGTGGCATGGCTACAACGTCACACATAACTGCTTGGAGCCCTTCAATAACCTCCGAGAAGTCAATCCTTTAATTGATGGCTACTACCATTGTTATCGATCTACGTCTGCTAACACACAGGGATGTTACCGCAAAAAGGGGAGGAATGTTATGTCCTAAATATACACAAGTCCCTAAACTTCGCGAGTGGGCATATCTGTCCTTTCACTCATGGACTACTGCATGTCAACCTCAGAATTTTTGGCCATTTGGTCGAGGATGACTTGGCCACCTACCTTGACCTCCAGTTTTTTGTTTTCAAAGGTTCTGCCAATTTCAAGCACTTTCCAGAAGGGTCGATAGAGTTATTGCAAACTTTATTGATGATTTGACATTGTTCAATCGACTTCTCGATGGCACTAGACTTCTATTAAACCGCATCTCAATGTTCTCCAAACCTCTTGAATTCACAACAGAGTTTACCAAAGAAACCACTCGCAACACAACGTTACACATGTTGTATTGCTCAAGTAACAAAGACCCAACATACACCTTAGTGTAATTCTCGTCATTGTATACATACATATGCGCGATATGTTCGAAACTTGTCGTCAAAGTACACTTACTATCAAATACAAATTATCCATTTCTCCTAGTTCCTTGAATCTTCTTATGCTCCTCACCTCATTCATGTGAACCATCCACATTCCGGTGTGTGTAACATTGAGCATGGTGAGCGATCAAGATGTTACTTCCCTAACGTACACGAGTTCCTTAACTCTGGGAGTGGGTATTTTTATTATTGTATTCGTAACCCAATACAAGTCGAACTCAGGAATTTCATGCCGTTCAGCCAAGGCATTTTGGCCAACTTCTCCAACCTCTGTGGCAAATGGTGTAACACCAACAAACCCAACAGCCAACCCGGTGACAGGGGACTGGGGCTTGGCAATTCTCTCGCCGCCACTGCTGGCTGTTGGGACGATATCTGGCACGTTGGGAGGTACAAACCGGCAAGCCCGCATCAATGAAGACTTGTACCACAAGTTGTCGGGACTGGAGAGCATAAACACCCATCTGCTCCAACAAGTCAACGCGGCAATGGAGGGGCTTCATAACTTCCGTGCACACAAAGCAGTGCTCACCAAGAGAAACACTCAACTCTCAAGTGAGCCCCACTTCCAGAGCCGTTCAATTTCACGAAATCAAAGGGACCAGCAGTCAACATGTGGCTGACAAGTTTGGAGGTGTACTTCACCGCTGTTGTGGTCAACAATGGCAAGCATTAAATTGACCTCGCGGCCTCGCTCTTACGTGGCACGGCTTTGAGTTGGTGGTCCGATCAAACAGCCATCCAACAATAGTAGGAGACCGACGGAGTTGGATCAACGGCTCACGCGAACGTAATCACATCATCAACTGCAGGCGTACTACCTCTCGAGCATGTGAATCCAACGTGGCATGACTCTCTCACGCCACGAGAAACGTGGAGTGACTTCGTGCGCGCTGCACTCGCTCCCTTTGGATAGCTGAACAAGAAGTCTGACGTACTTTGAAGATTCCAATGTCTTCATCAGCAGTCAAGAGTGGCAGAATTTACTTGGCATTTTTGCAAAATCATCACCTGTAGTGACTTCACCCCCGACAAACTGTGTTTCTACAACAAAAACGACCTTAAGCAACATGTTTGACGAGCCATCGCCATTTTCAGCATCCAGGGTGATCTTCTGCGAATGATTGAAGCACCCAACCACATCGACAGCACCGACTACAGCTCTTCGATGCAGAAATCCAATGGTTGGCAAATCCAAAGTCACACTTTTTATCATGGTAGAGGAAAGTGGCAGTCAGTGAAAACCTTATTTGTAATGGAGATTGACACTTTCGATCAAAACAATCAACTGCTTTGTTGGACCTCTGAGAAGCCGGGTCATATCTTGAATGACTGCCCAAAGCGGCAAAAACAAGCCAAAAAGGGGAGAAAATTGCTGAAGAAGAGTGATAAGTCAAAAATCGGCAAAGGGCAAGAGTGGACAGGGAGGATCTTGTCCGGTCAAAAAACAATTCGGCGACCGATCACCCATAAAAATGGTTCATTTCACCACGGACGAGGGTTCCTAAGATTGCAAATTTTGATGAGACGTACAACACTGGCCAACCGACAATACTGTTACGGGTACAAACGAGAAAATGTTTAGAATGGTACCAGCACTTTGGATGGAACGGCTCCTCATAGTTTCGTCAGCAATGACATGGTTCAGAAGCTGGGCTTGCCAACCAAACCAGGGGTGTTTGAAGGAAAAACAGTCGATGTATTACTGTAGATCCACCGACTTTGTAGACCACTCCGACTGCAAATTGGTGATCTGCACGACTTATTGGTCTGGAGAACTTGCCCGATGAGCGACCACAAAATCATCCTCAAGCAAGATTTCATGTACCGGGACATTCCGCTGGTTGACTGGAGCAGAAAAATGGTTTCCGTTAGCAATAATGAGCAAAAACGACACCTACCTCTGGTCCAGGGACCGACAACGCAATGGCGGTTACGGGAAGCCAGCAGAGGTGGAAGCAGGAGAGGAAGTTGCGGAAACCACAAAATGCCAGCTGATGTCCTTGGACCTGGCCACTATGTACCTGAAGCGTGGAGCTCAAGTGTGCCTTGTCCACGTGGAACTGGGGGAAGTAGAAGAAATCGCAGTTGCCAAGGCGATGATGATAGCCTCAACACTTGAAAAGGTCAACGCCATACCAGAGGAGTTTACAACACTCATTGAGGAATTCGAAGGGATTTTCTCATTTAACTGTCCCAAGAGCTGCCTCCATAGCACAATATTGACCATCAGATAGACCTGAATTTGGACAGTAGACTGATGGTGAAGGGGACTTATTGAATGAGCGAACACGAGTTGACTGAAATTGAGAAGCAGCTGGACGAGATGCTCGATCAGGGGTTCAACAAACCCTCCACGTCACCCTACGTGTCACCTGTGTTTTTGTGAAAAAAAAAACCTGAGAGATGCGGATGTGCGTGGACCACAGAGATTTCAACGACATCACCATCAAGAACCGCTATCTCCTCCCTTGAGCCATTGAATTTTCAAATCTGAGAAATCTGCAAGGCCCACACTTTTGGTAAAATCCACCTACGCAACCGCTATCATCAGATCCGCATATCTTACATGGGCGTCAAGAAGATATTATTCTGTACGAGATATAGGAACTTTGAGTTCACAATCATGTCGTTTGACCTCACAAGTATACCCACAAAGATACGGGCAAAAATGTTGTTCATCACCGCCATAAATGTATGGCGGTGATGAACAACATTTTTTCCCGTACCTCGACGACTATGTCATTGTGTATCTTGACAAAACCCTGTTGTACAGCTGAACCTCAGAGGAGCACAATCGACATCTCTGAAAAATTCTTGAGATTTAACAAAGAAAGAGTTTTTATGAAGAACTCTCAGAATGTGACTTCATTCACTGTGCGATCAAGGTTCCGGGCCACATCATCGGCGGCAGACGGATCACCATGGACCGAAAAAGGTGGAGGCAGCCACCAATTGGCCGACGCCTACAAAATTTCATGATGTCCAAGTGTTTTTGAGCTTCGGTAACTGCTACCGTTGATTCGTAAAGGACTATGCATGAGTGTCAACATCTCTCTCCGATCTCACCCAGAAAACCAGCGAGTGGAATTAGGGGGACATGGAACAAGAAGCGTTCAACTCTGGAAGGAATGTTCTCACCTTGGTTTTGGCCTTACAATTGACAGACCCAACAGTGGACTATATCATGGCCACAGACACGACTCATTGAGCCATCAGAATCATTCTCCTTGAAGACAACGACGACGAAAAAAAACTGATCATGTACATGTTGTGAAAACTATGCAGGCATAAACTCCACCACGCGTTGCATGAGAAAAAAATTCTTATAGTCGTTCACGTGTTCAAGACATGACGGTGCTATCTGGAATGCCAACAATGCATCTTCCGCACTGACCAGCACGCTTTGACATTTCTCAAGACTCAGCCAAATCTAACCCATCAACAACTCAATGGATGGAGTTCCTTGAGTCCAACTTTGACTACGACATCAAGTACCGGCCTAGAAAAACTAATCCAACGGATACTCTCAGTTGGTGACCAGATTTTGGTGGAGATTAGCACATTTCTCGTTGAACAAGACCCATACCTCGCAAGACTATTCGCAAAGTACTACGAGGAGTTCGGCAGGTATGACAAGACCAAGTTTTGGTTTGACGACCCCTACTGGCCGGTGACCAGTTCCGGAGCTGGGAGCTCAGCTTCCGGATCTAGGCGCAGGGTGAGTGCCTCTGGTCGTACAATGTCCTCTCATACGAGCCCGACCATGCTGACCAGCTGTATGACGCTGGTCGCACTGTTCCCTCTCCCATCCCAGTCGCCCCTTCATCAGCGCGTCCCGTCCTCGAACCCTTCCTCGGCGATTTTACCATCAGGAGAACTCCAGACCCCACGGCCACATGACACGTCTTGACACGTCCCCATCACCTCTCTAGCTAGGCCAAAATGAGCCACCTACTTCGCGAGTTCAACTCCCTCCACATGGGGACAACGGAGTCAGTCACCACCTACTGGCAGCGGGCATAGGACATCCTCAGACGTCTCGACGACGTTGATCCTCCCTCTTTGGCAGAGCTTCTCACCACCAAGCACGGCACCACCGACCTGTTTGCCGACGTCATTTTCCACTACACTTATGAATTTCTTGTTGAGATGGCGGCCCAAGGCACCCTCGGGGGTGCCCTGGGCCTACGAGCTCTTTCTCAAAGCTGAGGAGGCTCGCCTCAAGTCACACATCCAGTGCTCCGAGACCGTCACCTTCCCTGAAATCGCCTCCGTGGCCGTCGCTGCTCCCATAGCAGCTTCCTTCACTGAATCCTCCTCATTCGGGAAGAAGAAGTGCAAGGGCAAGAAGAGCAAGGGCCCGCATCAGGCCGGTGCCAGTGGGGGTAGCTCGGTCTGCCACACGTGTGACCAGTGAGGACACGGGTGGTACACGAGCCCGCTCCCGACTGACGAGGCGCGCGTCATCCCCACCATGCATCGCTAGCTTGAGCTCCGTCTTGCCTCCGCTGCCGTAGCTGTCGCCGCTCCTGCTGCATCTACCCCACCGGGTAGTTCTACCCCTCCGACGATCGTACCTGCCCTACCGTCACCAACCCTGCACCAACACCATATGCAGCCATCGACACCCTTCCCTCCATCAGCGGCGCATCCTTCCTCCCTCCTGAACTCCGACGTCGTCACGCCGCAGTCGTTCTACTCCCTCAGACCCTCCACATGTGAGCGCCAGCTAGAGTAGTTCATTGCGCTCCAGCTTGGACTATCTTGCCCTCCTCCCCAGGGAAGTGCGAGTTGCGTCACCGTGTATTCCCCTGCCTTGTCCTTCATGAAAAAGGTTGAGTTACGGTCATGTCCTGGATCCTCATCCATCCCGTCATCTCTCTTGTCCCTCTCTGTGACGGCATCGGCTGGCTTGATATTGGCACTCTCGGTTCGCCCCTCTATCCACCACGTCCGTGTTTCTTGCTCAATACCTTGTGATTGTTAGCGATTAGGTGACCCTAGTGGCGGACCCTGCCAAGACCTAGATCATCGACTCCGAGGCTACGCATCACATGACAACCTCTCGTGAGGCCTTCGGCATGCTTGGCCCCATTGGCGGTAAGAGTTTGTGGTTGCGTCGTCTATTGTCTGAGTTGTGTCACTTTGTCGCGTCCATCACGTTGCACTGTGACAATGAGAGTGCCATGGCCATCGCCGGCAATGACGGCGTGCATCACACACGTACAAAGCACATCAATGTTGAATATCACTATGTGTGTTCATTGTTGCATGAACGCAGCGTCAACATCGTGTGGGTTGAGACAGCACGGCAATTCGCTGACTTCAAGACCAAGGCACTGAAGCGCGACTCATTCAAGAAGGTTGTGAGTGCGATCGGTGTGCGTCAGTGAGCTATACTCTTTGTCTCTGCATGTGTCCCTGCCTATCCTTGGGGAGTCTGTTTGTCTGTTGGATGTGTCACTGCCCATCCATGTGCACGATGCCTGTGAGTCATGGGGCAGTGTTGGTTTTCACGCATCTCTCATTGTGCTTTGTTGTGTCCTCTCAGCTTGTGTACATCGGCGTGTAGATGACTGACGTTGAGACGCGACGCTGCTGGAGCGTCATCCGGTGGAACCGACGCACACTGAGGTCTGCGCGTATTTTCCTGGAGCCACTTTCCCAGGCAGATGACGTGCTTAGCTCCATCGGCGAGCCTCCTCAGCAGTCACGCCGCTGGCGGTCACTGCCTCTACAGACAGTGCATGTGCACGTCTTGTGCCAGATCTGAGTGCACGGTTGCACTTGCAGCGTCATGCTCTGCTTAGGATCTGAGTTTCAGGTCATTCGGGCACGGTTGCGGTCGGGGTCATTCTAGCCTAGACGTTGTTGGGTTTAGGCAGCCAGAACTCCTTGCTCCTATTTTTCTTTGTGATTCTTACCGCACGAATGCGTTTGCAGTGTCGGTATTTTGGTATGGTCCAGTTTTGAGGGAAAACGGACGGCGTCCGGGTTTCGGGTCGTCAGCTGTCTGGCAGAGGTCACCGAGAAAACCATGCCTACAAGAAAAAAGGTCATTGTTCTGATTGGCTGAAAAACCGAGTAACAAGCTCTACAGAGCAGAGGGAGAGCTAGTTCTTGGAGGGGTCTCATATTGTTGTTCATTCTTAGTAAATAATAAGTTCTTTCTAGCTTTGTCTACCTTTCTGGCGCTAACTCCTCAACGCACAGGTTTTTCTCTTACAGACTCAGAGGAGCGGAAGGGGGCAGGGAAGCAGTGCAAAGTAACAAGCGTGGGGCCATGCCTACTCCAGCAGTGCTGCACACCCAGCACGCTTCACTAGTCTAGGATTTCCAACTGATATTGTCGAAGCCCCCCGACTTCTTGGCATAGTGTCTTGAAGTAGCCACTTATGGAACAATCTCACTTGCATTGCTTGGCTCAAGTGCCGAGGACCCGACATATTCCTCACTCTCATTCTCGGCATTTTATGTATGAGCTCGAGTCAATCGGCACTTGCCATCAAATCAAACCTACTACTTCATAAAAATTACAAAATGATTCCCTTTTACCCACGTTTTGAGCGTGGGCCCGTCCGATTACCCACTTTCCTGATAAACTATATGGATTACCCACTAGTTTCAACGACTTACCACATTGTCCACAAAACACGAATACTAACTAACCGTGATTGCGTTGCCCACTTTTGACAAATCATGGACAAAATCTCGGTACTTTATGCCTGTTCCTCATACAGTGGGTATTATGTTAATGATGTTTTATGATTCTGCAGATCCGTCACTGGTTTTGTTTCTTTAATGTTTGCGTGCAATCTGGTGGCGAATGGAACATAATATGTATAATGTTTTCATTCTTCTATGAAATATTTAAGCATATGGTTGTGTTTTGTCGGTGATTATCACTTGGGGTTTTATTTTGAAATTTCCGTCCGATGTCTTGTCTATACGTGAGGACGGCACATCGTCGGACCCGTTCATGCAGGCATCTTCATATGAAAACGCTTGAGTGTTTCACAGTTTGTTCCACACAATGCGCGACAGTGGTNAGTGAATTAGTGAATTAGTGAATTAGTGAATCAGTGAATTAGTGAGTGAGTGAGGAGGGGCTGGTGGCGGTGGTGGTGGTGGTGGTTGTGGTGGTGGCGGCGATGGTGACGGCCCCGGCAACAACAAAGGAAATGGTGGTGGTGTGGGTGCTAGTTGGTATCGCACTCTTTTCTCTAGTGTTCGTCTCTTCTTCTCCGATGCACCACCATGCATGCATGCACGCACGCATCTTCACGGGTCTCGATGTTTTCTCTTGTCTCCATACTGTTGAGTGAGGCAAAAGTATGGTTGTTCTCGAAACAGGAGAATCTGCACGTGGCACCCTGGTACTACTACGGTAGTACCAACTACCAAGTTGGCAGTAAGGACAAGTGTTCAGGAAATGCAGGACATCCTGTTTTCATGGACCAACAGATGGCGCGTGAACGAAGGAGCATGGCGGCAACGGAGCGAATTGGAGACACAAAAGAGAAGAGACTGGAGAATAGGCTCGTTAAAAATACTTTTGTGTGTTGTTTGGGTCAAAACAGATTTCAGTGAAAGTCTACGAGAGTGCTCCGCATCGGCTGTGTGTNATTCTGCAGATCCGTCACTGGTTTTGTTTCCTTAATGTTTGCGTGCAATCTGGTGGCGAATGGAACATAATATGTATAATGTTTTCATTCTTCTATGAAATATTTAAGCATATGGTTGTGTTTTGTCGGTGATTATCACTTGGGGTTTTATTTTGAAATTTCCGTCCGATGTCTTGTCTATACGTGAGGACGGCACATCGTCGGACCCGTTCATGCAGGCATCTTCATATGAAAACGCTTGAGTGTTTCACAGTTTGTTCCACACAATGCGCGACAGTGGTGTGAGACGGTTGCAGCAACAGACATCGAGCGGCTGGGGCGGGAGTGCGGAGGGCTAGAGGGTTGGGGGTGTTTTGATTTGTGACGTTCATGTCGACCTATACAGTTTACTGTGACCACTCGGCCGTGTCCATACTTGCGCAGATCCCTGATGCGGACCCTCCTGGCACCGGTGCATCATCTGGTGGCCCACTACTAGCCTGGAGCTGACCAAGGACCGTTCCAGAGCTCTGGTTGCTACCCGGGACCTCCTGTAGTTTTTCTGCAGCACACAGGAGTTTATCGTTGGACTGGCCGTGGGTCCGATTTGCATGTTTTTGCATTGTGTGTGCACTGTTTGATGCCGGATGCATGCATGTGACCAGTCGTAGTGTCCGGCTTTTCATCCTACACGTCTAGGTTCAGACGGCGTAGCATTGTGATATGTCTACGTAGAGTTACAGCCAAAACAGTGGTTTTGGGCCGGTTTTAGGACACATCTTGCACTGCCGCGTGGGACACCCGCCGTGCGCCGCGACAGGTACTTATGCCATGGACCTTTCATTTTTCATCTCTCCCAGCAAATGCTATTGAAGCATTCTGACACTTTGCCTTGTGTCTCCTAGCCAAACCCTTGCTGGTGTGTGCAAGACTTGTGACTGTCGTCTCTGTCTGACCAGGCATTGACGCCTAGTCAGCGGCTGTGTCGCTAGGAAGCTTCCACGTATCTTCTCATGGTATCAGAGTGGTGGGATAGTTCTCACCGAGCCGCGCAGTAGAGACGCAACAGAGCAGCAGCAGTGAGAGTCACCGCTGCAGGAGATCCACAAGGACCCGTCGACGACAACCGACCGCCGTCGACGTCGCTCACCATCACCACGTGAGAGTGCAATTGCCAGCACCTGCCGACATTGGCACATGTAACAGCACCAGCAATAAGCAGCAGCAGCAGTAGTGCTACAGAGCAACAGCACAGCAGTAGCGCTGGCAGCAGCACATGGCGGCAGTACCACAACAACAGCGCGCGGTGGTAGCAACATCGCAGCAGCGCAGCAGAAGCGGCAGCAGCAGCGCAGCAGCAGCGACAGCAGCAGCAGCGACGTCAGCAGCACAACAGCAGCGGCAGCAGCAACACAATAGCAACAGCGGCAGCAGCGGGCGGCGGTGGCAGCAACGTGCATCAGCAATCGCACGCAACTACAGTAGTAGCAGCGCGCAGCTGCTGCCATAGCCGCGCACGCAGCCGCCAGGTGGCCGCTCCGCATGCAGCTGCACGGCTGCTGCTACAGTTGACGACGCAGCAGCAGCAACTGCTGAGCGGAAGCTGCTGCGCTACGCAGGTTTTGTGTAGCTTCCGCACGGCTGCTGCGAAGCGGCCGCCAGCTCGCGCAGCAACCGCGAGAGTTGACAAAAAAAGGGAGAGGGGAGATGACATCATCATTTTTGTTCTTGACGTCACCAGGTCATGCTGACATGAGCAACTTCTTGCTCACGTCAGTACTTGCTGTAATGAAATTTTTTGTCGGAGAGTCAAACGTTGCCAGCGTTTCAAATGTTGGAGAAACGCTAACGTTTATGCAATTTGATCACGTTTATGTTTCGGCCCATAACAAGCGGCGACATGGCTCAGTCCGGCTAAAAGGGAATAAGGGTACTAGATCCACTTGCGCAAAGCATACAATTTAAAAAAATGTTAAGCGAAACCCCGAAATACATTAAGGGTTGATAGTTTTTATGTATTTTGCGTTGGCATCTGCTAGGCCCCGCTACTACGGAGCCTAGCAGATTTCCTTTGAACGCATGGGGAGTCTCGGACCCCCCACGCAAACCCCATGCAAAAACCTCCCTCGAACGAGCAAAAAAGCCTCAAAATCGGGGTTTGTGATTGTTCAAGGGGCCTGATAACATCATCACTCCAAGGCTGTATTTCAAGTAGCGACGACATGGTTTTTGCGCGCTTTGTTTTTGATACCTCATTCATTTTCTTTGAACTGGGGATGTATAGGTTTTGAATGTAAAATGCGCTGGATATGGCGTTTTTAAAGAGCGGTCTGTGGATATGGCGGATCTGTAGAGAATTCGATGGGTATACGGTCACACCCCTGTGTTTAAAGTGCTAGACATGGTAGACTTAAATTTGCCTCGTGGCAGGGTCATCCCTTCGGGCGAGCGCGGATTTCCTGACTATTTCGCCCGTCAACCTGCTGATGTCTCGTTTGAGGGGCGCCTTGCCGTCCTCGCCTCCCCCCCCCCCCCCCCCCCCCCCCCCTCCCTGCCCCCCTACCCCTTCTCCCCACCGACCCCCGCCGGCCTCCACGTGGGCGTGGGTGTGCTCTTGTCACGGGCACCGACTACAGGGTCCGCAGATCGTACAGCTCACCTTCCTCTTCTGTCATCAGTCTAGCAGCAGCCTCCGCTTGAGAAGTGCCAGCATTTTGCATCGCCTTTTGCGTCACCTAGAGGAGGAGGAGGAGGAGCAGCACTAGCAGCAAGGGCAGCAGGAGCAGAAGCACCGGCAGTAGCAGCTCCAGCGAGGCGTGCTCGTTATTTGCGTGGGTGTCTCCGTGTGCGTGCGTGCGTTGTGAGGTGTGAGTGAGAGAGTGAGCGAGGGAGAGAGGGAGGGAGGGGAGGGAGGGAGGGAGGGGGTGGAGGGAGGAGG
>SZWC01004797.1:71713-88643 GCA_023375785.1 Penium margaritaceum | reverse complement strand
GTGCGGGCCTGTCACGAGTGATTGTCATGCCCAAGAAGTTGTGTGCTTCCCCTAAATCTGTCATGTGGTAGTGCGCTATGAGTCGTGCCTTAGTGTCCTGAATGAGAGAGAGAGAGAGAGAGAGAGAGAGAGAGAGAGAGGGAAAGAGAATCAGAAGGTCATCAACATATACGATGAGAGCTACAGGGACTGTGTTGACCCACCGAATGAACAAAGAGGGATCTGAAATGCTCTGCATGAAACCCCCGCTCTCTAACGTGCGACGTATCTCTTTGTTCCAACATCGGGGTGCTTGCTTCAAGCCATACTGGGCTTTCAGCAGAAGCCATACCCGGTCTGTGCCATTGTCAAAACAGGGAGGTTGTTCCACATAAAGCTCCTCTTCCAAGGGACCATTCAAAAAGGCAATTTTTACATCCATTTGATGAATCTCCCAGTTCTCATGGGCTGCAACCCCAAGAAGGACACGACTCGAGGCGTACTTGCCTACTGGAGCATACGTGTCTGTAAAGTCTTGACCAGGGACTTGGTGAAAGTCCTTGGCCACAAGGCGTGCTTTGGACTTCTCAAGAAGACCATGCAGGTTCTTCTTTACTTTGTACACCCACTTCAAATCAATTGCCTTCCTCCCAGGTGGGAGTGGGACGAGGTCGTAAACACCATGCTCAAGTAAGGCGTTCAACTCATCAGCCATCGCTTTCTCCCACTCCACGGCATCTGGACGACTCCTTGCCTCTTCCACTGTTAGTGGTTCAATGAGAGGAGTGTCAAGGCTGGTTGGACCGGCAGTGTGATAGAACTGCCTGTAGTTGACTCTTGCAACATTACGTTGTGACCGACGGACCGAATCAAGCTGTGGTGCACCGTCTGTGTCCGGTTCAGTGTGTGATGCAGGGGCATCTGGAGCTGTGTGGGTATCAGTGGAGCCAGATGCTGCCTCATGGGCATCACCGGTCTGTTCTGTGGACCGCGGCCGGTCGGGCTGCACTGTGGAAACAGGGATAAATATTGGGACACTGACATACTCTGGATATCTGTCGGGGACTGTGAGTGTCGGTGCCTGCTTCAGGTTTTTGAAGACCTTGTATGGCATGTTTTCTAAGAATGATGCATCCCGACTCTCAACGAATGAGTGGTGCATGGGGTCCCAAAACCTCCATGCTTTCGAAGCATGTGAAACTCCAAGAAAGACGCACCATCGGCCGCGAGGGCCCAGTTTATGACTCCGCTGTGGCTCTGCAAACCACACACATGCCATCGTGCCCCACACCCAGGCCGGCCGCAAATCTGCCCGTTGTTTAAACCACCTTTTCCATGGGGTAACTGACTTTGGCAAGGGTCCTTGGGGCACCCGGTTCCACACCCAGGTGATGTACTTAGCAGCCTCTTCCCAGAACCCAAAGGACAAACCGGTCTTGGACAACAGAGTGCGCATTGCGTCCCCCAATGTTCTGTGCCACCTTTCTGCCACTCCATTTTGTTGAGGAGTGTATGGCGCTGTGGTTTGATGCACAATCCCCTTTGCCTTTAGCGCAGTTTCAAGAGGACCAAGAAATTCACCACCCCGGTCTGTGCGCAAGATGCACAGAGGGCAACCAGTTTGCCGCTCCGCCAATGGGATCCATTCTGTAATTGCCCGTTGTGCGTCTGCTTTGGTTTTCAACAGAAAAGCCCAACAGAAACAGCTGTAGTCATCCGTAAGTGTCAGTATGTACTGTGACGCATACTGCACCAAGGGGACTGGCATGGGCCCGGTGAGGTCTGCATGTACCAGTTCTAGTGGCTCCGTACTTACACGCTCTGAAACAGGAAAACTCTGTCGGTGTGCTTTGCCTTCTTGACAGTCAAGACAGACTGTTGCTTTCAACCCGTGTGGACAGTCTTGGGGACTCAAACCATGGGCAGGTTGATATTTCAGCAGTTCGGTGATCAGTTCCGTGTTGGTGTGTGCCAGTCGCCGGTGCATGAGGTCTGTGTGATGCGGGTCCGTACTGGTCATGACATGTGCCTGTGCTCGGTCTGATGGAAAGGCAGGGAAAAGTGTCAGTCTGTACAACATGTCTTCGTGCAATAACCCGTCAGCCAGCAATTCCCCGTTTGCACCATAGATCATGCACTTCGGATCACGCGTCAGTGTAGACATGCCCGCTTGCCTGTCTAACTGCCCCCCGGACAACAACTTCATCTTCAGCTGAGGGACGTACAAGACTCCAGTCAACCACATGACCCCACCAGGCGCTTGGAGTACAACAGTCCCAATGCCTTCAACCCTCAGCACCTCCCCAGAGCCAGTCCGAACACCATGCACATCATGCGGAGCATACAATGATGCAAACAGACGACGATGCGGCGACATGTGATGTGAGGATGCTGTGTCAAGCAACCATTCGTGCATGGGTAGTGAGTGCGATGTGGTCACATGTGTGTACCCAAGTCGCGGACCTGGGTGCTGAGGTGTTGCTGAGGGCTCTGGCGGGCGAAGATCTGGTGGCGCCCCCTGGGAGTCGTTAGCGGGCACAGCCTCCATCATGTCGTACACGCGCTGTGCCCACTCCGGTACAGGAACTGGTGCCGCAGCAACCGACAGGAGGTGGTAGGGCCCAAGATACAGGAGTGATCCTGGGATCGGCTGTTGCGGAGGAAATCCCATAGTGGCTGCTGCCATGGCCGGGACTGCATATTGTTCTGGTACATTAGGTCCTCCAGGCTGACCGGGTGGGAAATAAGCCGGGCGAAACTGCTGCTGTTGGGGCTGCTGCTGCCACTGCTGTTGCTGCCACTGCTGCTGCTGCATCTGCTGCCTCGCCATCATTTGGCGTTGGAGTGTGGGGCACCTGCGCCAGAAGTGTCCAGTCTAGTTGCAGTAACTGCACCGCTGAGTCTCACGACCACCAGCGCGGCCGCCACCACGAACGCCACCACGGCCGCCACCCCGACCTCCGCTGCCATGGGAAGCTCGACCGTCACCCCCAAGACCTCCCGTCTGTGCATAGGTGTTGTGCACGGCAGCTGCAGCTGCTGCGGAGGTACTTTGATGTGAATATGCAGCCGGTGCGGTTGAAGACAGGTCACGAGCTTCACCTTTCAGTATGTCTTCGTAATTCCAGAGTTCCTCGAAGATGGTCGAGAGGTCAATGCTCTTGATCTCGGCCACTGGATGGCTGCGAAAGACGTCACTCCGAAACCCCTTACACTGCTCGCCGAGATGGAGCAGCACAACGTCCAGCCACTCAAGGATGGAGCACGGAGCACCAAGACCGAGAAATCGTTGACGTGTTTCCATCGCATCGTCCCAGTACTCAGCGATCGATGCTCTAGGCTTAGGGTACAGGTTGCGCAGGCGGTCGCGCCGGGTCACCACGAGTGTCATGCCCTGCTCCTCATGTCGTGTGGAAATGTGTTTCCAAGCATCATGGGGTCGAGGTGCGCCACTACGGGGGTTGGATGTGTCTTCCCCCTTCCCTCCAAAGCGGAAATGGCACAGGGCATGTGACTGATTATCAGGGAGAGCACGGAGCAATGCGTTGAAGGCGCGTAGCAACACATGGTCACTTGTGCCATCCGGCGGAGGGTTGATGTAGTACTCTTCCAACCCATGCTCCGCTGTCCAAGCCAAGAAGAGATCCTTCCAGGCTAGGAACTCTCTGCTACCCAGCTGCGGAGGAGAAAGTTCCCGCTGCCCGAGGCCTAGCTGCGCCATGGCGGCGGCGGTGAGGGTCACGGCCGCCGGATCGCCGTTGCCACCGCCCTCAACTTCGCTCATGATGACCTAGGACTGATGTCCTGCACGTCACTAGCCTTAGAGAATGTAGGGACACACACTCTGGACCCGTTAGTGGAGACAAATGGACCGGAAAGATTTCGGCAGCAGTTCGCCAAGCCCACTTTGGGCCCAGATTTCTGCCGAGAGCCCAGAGCTCTATAGGAAACCGCCCGGGTAGTCTGCTGACCCTGCACACCCACCCCAACCACCCCAGCCACGTTGCCCGACCCAAAAGTTGCGGGTGGACACTCCGGGGTGGAGGAGAGGGTGTGGAGGCGGAAATCACCGCTCCCGCCCTCTCTCAAGCCTCTGTGGCGTGCACGAAGGCTTCCCTGGCCTCGCGCGCTGTCCCTTGGCTCTTTCGCCGCTCTCTTGGGGCCTGTGCACCCTCCTATGCCTCGCCGACCCTCGCCGAAATTGCGTGCCTATGGCGGTCGCCACCCTTTTCGGCTCCTACGGTCAGCTCTCTTGCACCTTAGGCCCTGGAAATTGCTCTGATACCATGAGAATCTCTCTACGATTCCATTGCAGTAAGCGGTGCTGAAAATTGTGGTCAAACGGCCATGAAAACGTCAGATCTAGTTTACGAAAAAAAAGGAATCGAAGTACAAGTGTCCTAGTAACAAGCCATTCCCCTATAGTGGGTGGGGCTCGAGGTGCGAGCCTCACCCATCGGCCGTCGAGCGAAGCTTGCCGGTGCACTGCGAGGGCGAGGGCGAACTCGCTCCTCGACCCAGAAAGGCGCGGCACTAGCTGCGCCTGCCCTCGAAAGACCAACCTAATCCACAACTAAATTGACCTACTCTAGACCTAGGAAAACATCAACATTAAGGTCTCAAGTAGGTTTCTTAAGCAAAGTGACACTGTAGTCCACTATAGCTGCAAGGACTAAAGTAGGTTTTGGAAAAGGCATGGGCCGACGGCCGGCGAGAGACAAATGACGGCGCGGCCAGAGAGAAAGAGGCCGTGCGTCGTAGAATGCCTCTGCGTCTAGCGGGGATCACCACCGGCCGCCGGATCCACATGCACTGCACACCCGCGGCCACACACAAGACACAGAAAAATACATACACAAGGTTATCAAGTGGGGACCCTAGCACCAAGGCCCTCGGCTTGACCACCTCAGCCATCATTGTAGACCTTCACCCGGACTCCTCACTGGGATACGCCATGCTTCATCATTAGCATCGGCACGCTGTCGTGGATGCACTTGCGCGCATCCCATCTAGGCTCGAGATGCACATGTTCTCTCAGTCTGCTCCACAGCATGCTCGGAGGACCCAGCCACCCTACGCGAGGCACGAGCCTCTTCTGAGGCCTCACACTGGGACGCTGCATGCGCCGATGAGCACACCGCTATTCGACAGCACCATGTGTACGACCTTGTCAACCTTCCTTTAGGTCGTAAGGCCATTGGCACCAAGTGGGTCGTTCGGCGCAAATGGAAGCCCGACGGGTCCTTGGACAAGTACAAGGCCCGCCTTACAGTCAAGGGGTTTGCCGAGATTCCTAGGGTCGACTACGACTGGATCTTTGCCCCAGTTGGCCGGTTCTCCACTAGCCGGGCGCTCCTTAGCCTGGTCGCCCAGCGTGGGTGGGAGCTGCATCAGATGGATGTGAGCAACGTTTTTCTCCATGGTTCAGTGGAGGGTGAGGAGCTCTACATGGTGCAGCCCCCAGGCTTCAAAGATGGCACTGGGAGTGTCCGGTGACTGCGTAAGGCCCTGTATGGCCTGAAGCAGTTGCCTCGTATCTGGAACTCGGAAATCAGCAGCACGCTCCTTCGTGGCGGGCTCGAGCGCAGCACCGCTGACCCCGCACCGTTTGTCAGTCTGCGAGGCCAGACTTTTGCCATTGTTCTGGTCTACGTTGATGATCTCCTCATTGCATTGCCAGACACGGCTACCATCTAGCGTGTCAAGGACTCGTTTCATGCCGCCTACAAGATGAAGGATCTTGGATCTGCCAGAGTCTTCCTGGGCATGGAACTCGAATGTGATCGCTCCCAGGGCGTTCTGCACATCCACTAGGCCGCCTATGTGCAGACACTGTCCACTCGATTTCAGGAGCACCTGCCACTCGTGCCGAGCGCATCTTCACCCATGTCACCCGATGGTTAGGTGAAGCTAAAGATTCCTGACCTAGCTGTTGTGGGGGAGCCAGTTAACGTGACCATATACCTGCGAGTCATATGGTCACTAATGTTCCTGGCGACAAGGACGCGCCCAGACATCGCATTCGTTGTCAACCTCCTAGCCCAGTTCTCTCAGCAGCCGCGTCACCTCCACTATGAGGTCGCGATCCGAGTACTGCACTATGTCTTCTCGACTCCTCGGAGAGGTCTTATGTTCCGCTGTCAGCCGTCTGTTATCGCGGTGGGCTACATCGACAGTGACTGGGCCTGCAATACTGACAGTAAGAGTCGTACAGGCTAGATCTTTTCGATTGGTGACACACCTGTGTCCTGGCGTAGTGGCAAGTAGGGGTGCATTGCACGCAGCACTGCTGAGGCTGAGTACGTTGCTCTTGGCTCAGGCGCATGTGGGAGTGTGTGGTTGCATCGTCTGTTCTCCGAGTTGCGTCAGTCTGTCGCATCCATCACGTTGCATTGTGACAATGAGAGTGCCATGGCCATCGGCAACAATGACGGCATGCATCACACACGCACAAAGCATATCAACGTTGAGTATCACTATGTACGTTCGTTGTTGCATGACGGGAGCATTAGCATCCTGTGGGTTGAGACAGCACGGTAGCTGGCTGACTTCTTGACCAAGGCACTCAAGTGCAACTCGTTCAAAAAGGCTGTGAGTTCATTCGGTTTGCGTCCTTGAATGACTCTCTCTGTCCCTACTTGCTTTTCTGCTTGGCCTGAGGGAGTTTGATCATTGACTGTGTCTCTGCGCGCACATGTGCACTACGCCTGTGAGCCATGGGGAAGTGTTGGTTTTTTGTGCATCTCTCATTGTACTCTGCTGTGTCCTCCCGGGTTGTGTACATCAACGTGCAGATGACTGACGGCGAGACTCGACGCTGCTAGAGTGTCGCTCAGTGGAGCCAACGTGCGCTGAGTTCCACTCACCCGTCGCTAGAGCCTCTTCCCTCCGACGATGCGCTCAGCTCCATCGGCAGACCTCCTCGGCGGTCGGGCCGCCGGCGGTCACTGCCACTACAGATGCTGTCTGCATGTACCTAGCGTTGTGTATGGTTGTTGCATTGCGTCTGCAGCATCATGCGGTGCCTAGGGTCCATGTCCCCTACTGTATGGCCCTGTTTGACATCGCTGACTGTCGTAGGCATTGCCCGAGTTTGGGCAGCCATAACTCTTTGTTGCTGT
The DNA here is from genome assembly GCA_023375785.1 of Penium margaritaceum. Lineage (NCBI taxonomy): Eukaryota > Viridiplantae > Streptophyta > Zygnematophyceae > Desmidiales > Peniaceae > Penium > Penium margaritaceum. The sequence goes on along the minus strand of SZWC01004797.1, from coordinate 81,543 downwards.
TTTTCTAGCTGATTCTGACCGTACGACTGCGTTCGCAGCGGCGGTACTATGGTATGGTCCAGTTTTCAGGCAAAACGGATGACGCCCGGGTTTTGGGCTGTCAGGCGTCTGGTAGGGCTCACCGAGAAAACCTTGCCTGCCAGAAAATAGGTCTAGGACTATTTTCTGATTGGCTAGTTAGCTGAGTAACAAGTTCTGCACTAGTGGGGGGGAGCTAGAACTTGGAGGGGTCTCCCATTGCTGTTCATTCTTCATTCCTAATCAGTCACTGTCACTTTCCAGCTGCATTCTGGCGCTAACACTGGCGCGCGCGTTTCTAAGTAAGAAACCGAGAGCTTCCAGACTTGGACTCTAGAGCACCAGACTTAGGGGGTAGCAGACTCAAGCAACGAGCGTGGAAGCCCGCACGCTGCATCAACAACGCTGCTGCCCCAACCTGCCACCTAGGGTTTCTAGCTGACTACTCACCGGTGCTTGGTCAAGATCGGCACGGTGGCCCCCTAAGGAACAGCACCCGGGAAATAGGCAGCTCCCCCAAAGCACTCAAGGCAAGAGGGAAAAGAGGAAGGGTACTACAGCGAGAATGTACGAGCCCTACCAACGGCCGCATCACAGAGTCATAGAGAAATCATGCAACGGTCACATATGTGCCACAGGGCATTCCTGGGTCCAGTTGTAGTTTGAAGGCATCAGAGGCTCCAGCCAGAGCGGATTCGCCTGAAGCTTCCCAGGTGGGACCATTGTTACGTAATCTATACATATGTGTGCACAATGTGGGAGGCAAAAGGGCGTAGAGTTGTGAGTGGTCAATGAACTTCAATACTCCCCTATGACCAGCAGGCCACCAACCCATACACATGAGAGGAAAAAAAAAAGGGGGAAATCATAAGAGGTGATAGAGATATACTAGAGCCAATCAACCTCGATCATGGAAACAGATGAGACCAACGGAATGAACAGCACCTTGAAGACATTACGACTTAGGGCCTTTGTGAGAAAGTCAGCTCTCTCAGAATGTGTGTCCACCCAAGCAACTTGGACGATGCCAGCAGCAATGCACTCACGAACAAAATAGTGCTCCACATCGATGTACTTGGTGCGTGAGTGATGCATGTTGTTGTTTTCAGCAATGGCCTTTGTGCTTTGATTATCGCAGCGCAAAGTGATGCAATGGATGGGTACACGCACTTGTTGTAGAAAACAACACAGCTAGACAGCCTCACACGTGCCTGCACCAAGAGCAACATACTCAGCCTCCGCAGTGTTGCGTGCAACATACCCTTGTTTGTCACTTTTCCAGGAGACTGAAGTGACACTGACCAGAAAGATGTATCCTGTTCGACTACGAGCATCAGAATCATGCGCCCAGTCACTGTCTGTGAAGCCGTCCACCACGACTAGGGGCTGTGCACAAAAGTACAGTCCAACACGAGGAGTGGAGAGCGCGTAGCGCACTAGCCGCAATCCTGTCTTAAGATGACGCTCACGGGGGCACTATGAGAACTAGGACAAAAACTTCACAGCAAATGCCACACGAGCGCGGGTGGTTGTAGCGAGGCATATCGAGGAGCCAAAGACACAGAGGTAATCGGTCACATCGACTCTCTCCGCTAGTTTGGACACCTCATGAGACTTCAATGACGACTGACCAGCGGGTGTCATGGGAGTGGACGCCGTGGGGACTGATGTGAGGAGCGGGGAGAAACGCCCCCCCAGGCTACGCACATACGCAGCCTGATGGACGTGCAGGGTGCAACGACCACGGTCACGTTCCAACTCCATGCCCAGGAAGACACGAGCTGGACCAAGATCCTTCATCTTGTATGTCGCTTGGAGCACGGTCTTGGCCGCCGCAACAGATGCGGTGTCAGGAGAGGCAATGAGGAGGTCGTCCACGTAGACAAGAATGGCAACAAGTGGCTTGGTGGAGGCACTAAGGAACAGCGCGGGGTCCACAGTGCTCCTTATGTACCCCCCTTTCAAGGGTGGATGTAATCTCTTGGTTCCAACAACGTGGGGAGTGTTTCAGGCCATAAAGGGCCTTGTGCAAGCGCCATACTCGGTTTGTTCCATCCGAGAAGCCGGGTGGTTGCACCATATTGATCTCCTTGTCCTACTTACCATGGAGAAAGGCATTGTTGACATCCATCTGCTCAATCTCCCAGTCATGCTGAGCGACCAGGCTCAGAAGAGCCCCGAGTGTAGTGTAGTGACCAACTGGGGCAAAGGTCTTGTCAAAGTCATCGGGGATCTGAGAAAATCCTTTTGGAGTGAGACGAGCCTTGTACCGTTCAATTGTGTTTTCAGGATTCAGCTTGCGATGGTACACCCATTTGGCAGCAACTGCTTCGCGACCCGGTGGGAGGTCGACAAGCTCGTACACACCATGCTCAGATAGTGCATCGAGTTTTGCCTTCATGGCCTGCTTCCACAATGAGGAGTCTGAGGCCGTGCGGGCTGCCTGCACAGTCAGGGGTTCGGGAGGCATAGGAGGCAGCAGAGCGGCAGCGAAGCACGATGCAACGTACCTAGCTACTGATGAGGATAGAGCTGAGTAGAACTCTTCCACGACAAGAGAGTAGCTAAGCGCGGTATTGGGATGCATGAAAGATGTCGTTGTGGACAGGGAAGAGGTGGTAAGACCCAGGGCACGGAGACCAGAGTCACCAAAGACAATGGGATGAGACTCAGAGGGAAGTGCCCGGAGGTGCCCACCATGAGTGTAGGGTGAAACCGGTGGGATGGAAGACACACGCGTGGAGGGAGAAGGAGTAGTGTGGCGCGGCTGCATAGATGGAGGTGGAGAGTCAACAGGATCCAACGGTTTGGAGAGAACCGGCGGCAGAGACATAGCGACGGTTGGAGGAACAGAGGACGAGACAGTGGGTGAGGGAGAAGAGGGCTCAAGAGAAGCAGCATCAGTAGAGTTAGAAGACAGACGAGTGGGAGGTGAGGCCAAAGGAGCGGAGGACAGCGAGGGTGACGAGGGTAAGGCTGAACTCCGTTTCGTCTCCTTGTCGATAGAGGGAGTCAAGCGATGCCCAGAGGGGAGAGCAGGAGGCCAGAGGGCGGAGGACCACCCCCACCCCGGGAGGGCGAAGAGAGGGACCCACCAAAGCAGGGAGAGTCACGCTCAAACAAGTGTTCAAAGAAGAGCGCATCATGAGACTCAAGGACGCGATACCGGGAAGGGTCCTAGAAGCGCCACGCCTTTGACAATGGAGAGATGCCCAGAAAGGTACAGAGCCGCCCACGAGGAGATAGCTTACCGTCCCGTTGGTCCGTGGGGACCCACACACAGGTAAGACATCCCCAAACGGGTGCAAGCCGGAGGCCAGCACGCTGACCAGTCCAACGTTCAAAGGGAGTGAGAGAGTGGGGAAGGGGGCCATGAGGGACACAATTCCAGAACCAGGTTATGTAGGACATGGCCTCAAAGGCAAAGAGAGGGGATTGCCCGGAGGCAGAGAGGAGAGAGTGAACACCATTAGCGAGAGTGCGGTTCCAACGTTCGGAGACACCATTTTGCTGGGGGTTGTAAGGGGCAGAGGATTCAAGCCGGACACCACGCGACTCAAGAAAGCAAGAGGTGGGATCAAAGAACTCACCACCACGGTTGCTGTGAAACACGCGCAAGGGCCGGAGACAGGCACGCTCGGCCTGCGGGAGCCAGGACTCAAGGACATCAGTGACATCACTTTTGTGCCGAAAGGCAAAGACGCAACGGTAGCAAGAGAAGTCATCAGTTTAGCACAGGACGTAGCGGCCGAGACCACCAAGGAATTCATGGGGTAAGGGACCCATGACATCAGCGTGGACAACGTCAAGAGGGTGCGAAGTAGAAGACTCAGAGGTGGAGACAGGGGAATGGTGCATTTTCCCACTGGCACAGTTAAGACAAGCGGTCGTGCAAGGTGGGGCAAACGTGGCCGGGTCAAGGCCGAGGGCGGGCCGAAGGCGAAGAAGGCACTGGATGGTGGCAATGTGAATGTGACAGAGGTGACGATAAAGGAGATCATCATCCTTAGGAGACAAGGATGGGGTGACACGAACAAGAGCAAAAGCAGCGGAGGACGAGGGCAACGTGAGCGGGACACGGAACAGGAAATCACACCGCATGCCACGAAGAATGACACTGCTAGACGAGCGCAGAGAGATAGAGACAAGGCCACGGCTGGATGAGAAGTCAATGCCCTGGTTATCAAGGGTGGTCACAGAGAGAAGACTGACTTCAAGATCAGGCATGTACAACACGCCAGGAAGGTAGACAGTGCCACCAGGACCAACAAAGTGGACAACACCAACACCTTGAACAGGGAGAAGCTGGCCGGAGCCTGTGCGGATAGAGCGAACGGTCTGAACGGGTCCAAGGGACACAAAGGAGGAACGACAGGAGGTCATGTGATGCGTGGCCCCGGAGTCAATAATCCAGAGGCCATGAGAGGCACAAGTGGATGGTAGGACAAGGAAGACAGTGACAGTGAAACAGACAGTGAGGGAGGATGCACAACCAAGACGAGTGGAGAACGTATGAGAATGCCAATCCTCAATCCAGGCACGATCATCAGGCAAGTCACCCTGGAAACGACCAGAGAATGCACTACGAAGAGTGACCGCAGACTCAGAGACAGACACATGGGACTGGCCACTCACACTCTCACCTCCCTGAGAGTGAAGGTGAAGGAGCTCCGCTAGTCGAAACTCAAGAGTACGTTCCTCGTCGCTGCGATCAGAGGAGCGTTCCGAGGAGCAGTCAGAGGAGCGGTCGGTGAAGTGCCCGTCGTCACAAGTCCAGTGGGGTACAGAGTAGTGAGAGGGCGGGGTTCCATAGCATGGAGGGCCAGATGGAGGAGGAATCCAGCCCCATGGGCTGGGAGTAGGAGGTGGCGGTTGAAGGGGGGCAAGCATAGTGGAGAGTGCTGAGGCAGAGGAAGAGGATGAGGAGGGTGCGACCGCCACTGTAGCAGCGGCGGAGGAGGCGGTAACACCGGTGCCGGCTCAGTGGGCATGCATAAAGGAGGCCAGGCGTGTATCGTCGCGAGGAGCAGGACATTTTGACGCAGAGTGGCAAGAGGCGCCACAGTTCCAGCAGGTGGTCTCAGCAGTAGTGGGGGCGGAGTTCTTGCCACCGCGACCACCCCCACGTCCTTTGCTCCCTCGGCCGCCACCAAGGCTGGAACCACCACTCCCTCCCCGAGGGACACCCTGAGTGGAGTGTGCTGCAGCTTGCAAAGAGGAAGAGACAGAAGAGGCTGTGGCAAAGGAGGAAGATGAGGAGGTGGTGACAGCAGCCAGCACAACAGGGTGCATGCGAATTGTTTTGGAAGGCGTTCCACCAGTCGGTGAGACGCGAGGCAGTGAAACCAAAGAGGGGGCCGATCCCGGGTGGGGAATGAGCAGGATCTGGTGGAGAGGCAAGGCCCTTGAGTTCTACCTGAGTGACGTGGAGATACAAGTCAGACAACTCAGGAATGAGGCCAGCAACGATGGACAAGCAGGCTGAGAGAGAGCCGGGAGCGGCCCTGCCAAGGTCTCGCAGCAGGCGCAGACTGCGCGCCCAATACTCATCTGCCGTCTCATCTGCCCGCATCTGCACGATGTTGGACTGGACAGTGAGAGCACTTTGGACAGCGTGCCTAGTCACTGTTTTGCGACAGCGGATGAGAGCATAGGGATCAGCAGGGATGCCGCGGGAAGTGTGTGGGTTGTACGTACCGATATCATCAAGGAGATTCTCGGGTCCTGAGTTGATGAGGGCTCTCATAGCGCGTCCTGTGTTGGTTGTGGTATAAACGGCGGCTTGGCAGGAGAATAGTACTTCCAAAGTAGCTCACCCCGGGCCCATGCGGTGAAGCGCGTCTCCCAGGATGTGAAAGTGAGCTTAGATGTAAACTGTGGTGGTGGCGTTTCAAATTCTTTCCGCCGAGTTGGGAGCAGAGCACGGGCGAAGGCTGCTGCTGAGAGAGAGGGAGAAGAGGAGTTTGCAACAGCACCACTAGGAGGAGCAGACGAGTCTGCTGAGCCGGACTTTGTAGTGGGTAGGACTGTCGCTAAGCCTGGAATGGCACGCAGCCGCTCAATGACTAATGTGGCCACTGTGGCAGCTAGCTCGTGCTGTGCTTCCCCTCCCTGATGAAGCTCATCCTCAGCTTTGCGGCACTTTGCTTACGCCTCACTAAGAGTGGCCTAGAGGACCTCTATAGTCTCCTCAGGCCCAGGCATGATGAGAGAATGGAACCTTGAATGCAAGTGGAATGATAAGAGAATGCAGGAGAGTGCAAGAGAGTGCAGGAAGGCGCAATGTGGCATTGTGCAATGCAGCGCTCACCGGGTTGGTGACGAGGAAGAAAGGTGAAGAGGGGCGGGAAAGCAGCTTCGGCCAGGGAAAACAGGACCGCCACCCAACCTACGACTGCCACTGTGAGACACAGGAGTCCCATAGCCACAACTCCGGTGACTGCAGCTGAAGCTGATGCCACCATAACACCGGTGGTGATGTGTGGTATGACATCGCGAGGAGCACCAGTAGGCGTCAGCACTGCTGTGGCGGTGGATGCCCGAATGGATCCAACAACGTTGGAGGTTGCATCTGCTGCAGTGGAGGCTGCCATGGCAACAGATGCTGTTGCTGCTGTGATCTGGGTGGCAATATTTGCAGGAACAGATGCAAGCAGAGTGATAGAGGTAGCAGTCTGTGCGTATGCCTCAGCTGCACGGCCAACGACCGTCTGTATAGGAGCACGGCATGCCCTGGCCGTAGCTGCAAAGGTAGCCGCGGCACCACCAGCTGCGACAAGGATAGCGGCTTCCAACCCAATGGAGCCGGTGTGGACAGGGAGAACGGGGATGACACTGAGCACCTCGGGTGCCATAGATGTCTCGCTAGGTCCTGCTGCGGTAGGAGGAGACGTTGGAGTAGGAGCAGCTGCAGGTTCGGTCGGCTGAGAGTTGCGAGGTGGTTGCATCCTTGGTGACCGTGGTGGTGACGGTGGAAGGTCGTCTGGGGTGTAGAACTGACGATCTATGTCCTCCTGTTTGTGCTTGGCTGTAGCATCAACGTCCTCTTGCCAATATGAGTGATCCAGCATATGCACCCGCTGAGGGGTGTTGTCGTCGTCAGCCAGCGTGAAAGATGAGTGGGGCTAATGGTGCAGCCAAGAGAGGCACTCCTAGCACACCACACTTTGACTCGGGACTTGGCTGCGTGAGCGTGGTGTGATGCAGTGAACAGAACCTAGGGAGATGCAGGGACAAGACGCCGCTGCGAGAAGGCGATAGGGTTGCGTACGGTGGAACGTGGAAAGGACGCAATGCACGACGAGGTCCAAAGAATGACCGCACCGTGCCTCTGCCTTGTGAGAGGGGCAGTGCCTAGGAGGCTACCGGACAGGTGACGTCAGCCGCTGCTGTGGTTGATGACTGGGGCAACACTGGTGCAGATTAGGGGTGCGGCAATCGCACCGACCTTGAAGTCACGCCACAAGAGGAGCTTACGTCACTCGGCATGCGCCAGTGGGCCGAGAGTAGAGCACGCAAGGTGGAGGTGAGAGAACCTAGCCTCCAAGTCCCGACAGAACTCCAAGATGGTGCCGTGGGCACAATGGTGACGTGAGTGGGGCGAGTACGGGATTGTGCACGTTGGGAAGGTGTGGCGAGACGGCCATGCGGTTTTGAAGGGACGGGCTAGCCGAAGAGACGGCGGGCCCGAAGAGGTGGTGCGGCACTTGAGGCACCGCAACGGTTGCCGAGAGACTCTCGGCACCTCACACACAGGTTCAGGACACGCATTGTAAGGGGCTACCCCTCCTAGCTCTAACACCAGTAGTTGCTAGGAAGCTTCCTATGTGTGTTAGATGAAGCGGAGTGGAAAGAGGCATGAAGCGCGAGATACGCCATGGATGCGGTGGAGACTTTCTTGGAACCACTTGCAGCTTACACCAAGACAAGAATGAGTGAGGGGGAGCAAGCGAGGTAAGAAGACACCGGTGAGCACGAACCCACACCAATCATCACGCTTGGTTGGGCTAGTGCCGCCACCCGGGGGTCGAGCCCGACCACTCAGATATTCCGAGGGTGGCTACTCACCAGCGCTCGGTCAAAACCGGCACGGTGGCCCCCTAAGGATCAGCACCCAAGAAATAGGCAGCTCCCCCAAAGCACTCAAGGCGAGAGGGAAAAGAGGAAGGGCACGGCAGTGAGAATGTACGAGTCCTACCAATGACCGCATCACAGAGTCATAGGGAAAACATGCAACAATCACATATGTGCCACAGGGCACTCCTGGGTCCAGCAGTAGTGTGAAGGCATCAGAGGCTCCAGCCAGAGCGGGCTCGCCTGAAGCTTCCCAGGTAGGACCATTGTTACTTAATCTGTACATGTGTGTGCACAATGTGGGAGGCAAAAGGGCATAGAGTTGTGAGTGGCCAACGAACTTCAACACTCTCATGATTCTTGTTTTTGGTTTTGCTCATAGAGAGATCTAGCTCATGGACACTTTGGGATACCACGGCTATCTCCAACTTCTTTCATGTGGGTTTTTGGGGCGGGCACATTCGGCTAGCCGGGTGCTGATCCTTTTGGGTCCACCTGGCCAGATTAGTTTTGTGCCATGGTGAGTAGTCACCCTCGGTGTATACCGAGAGGTCTGGTTTGACCCTCGGGTTGCAGTGTGATCTCGGCGTGCATCACGCACACAAGAGAGTCATGCTTACTGGCTTGCTCTTGCGGTGTGATCTCGGCGTGCGTCTCTCTCCTAGTGCGCAATCGTAACCAACTTCTGAGTTTTCCTAAGTCCACGAGCTTGAGCTATGGTGTATGTCATGTCGGGATCTCCACACGCTCCTCCCTCTCCACATTCGATGCTTTTACATGCTTAGTAAATCAACTACAAATGGTATAAGAACCCGAAGGGACAGTCCCTCCCACATTCCACATTTTTTCAATACAGTCCGTGGCTGCCTCTTGCAAGTGTCCCGTCCTTGGCAACAGCAAGACATGCTATGCTGCCCCTCTGCCATGGCACCTCTCACCGTAGTTTCAACGATGCTTGCTGTCAGATCTCCCAGCCCCATCTAGGCATATCCTCGAAGCAACCCTAGAGATTAGTTGCAACAACAGCATTAGTAGCATCAACCTGCACCCGCCATTGCAGCCGTAGCAACAATACAAGCACCTTCTACCCGTAGCCGCAACTACATCATCATCCTTGGCATCTATCCACAGCGGCGTCTGCAACTCCATTGGCGGCATCAATGGAGTAGGTAGTTGAGATGGTATGAGGGAGCTAACAGGAGGGAACAAAAGAATGAGTGGGAGAGAGGGAGATACCATGGCTTCAGTTGCAAGCTCTCTTAGAAGGTAAGACTATGAGTCACAGTTGGGTAGAGTTGAGTTTGGGACGGTGGGCGAGCCCAACCTCGCGCATCACGCACGAGGTGTGGGGTCGAGCCAGACCTCATCGGAATAATTCTGAGAGCGGCTGCTGCTGGAAACTTCCGGCAGCATGACCTAGTAGGATGAGCACCCGGTAACTATCAAAGCATCCAGAGAACCAACTCAGCATGCAGAACAATCCACATCACCTTAAAGTACATGTGGCTATGCTATCCTGTGAGCTTTCTGCAACAATCAACGTAAGAGAGAGAATTGAACAAACTGTTGTCTAGTCCATGACACAAGTCGTATGCTTTTTCAACTTGTTGGAGACGGCGATTCTGCCATAGAGCTTTAACTTAACATTTCAGAGAGAGCCATTTGGTTTGTGTGGCAACCATGTTGATTTAATCTCCTGCACAGATGTGTGTGTGTGTGTGTGTGTGTGTGTGTGTGAG
>SZWC01004797.1:55543-68576 GCA_023375785.1 Penium margaritaceum | reverse complement strand
AGAGAGAGAGAGAGAGAGAGAGAGAGAGAGAGAGAGAGAGAGCGAGGGAGGGAGAAAGAAGTATATACATACATACACGTATAAAGACAGAGACTGAGACAATGACAGAGAAAGAGAGATGGTAAGAAAGGAAATGTTGGAGCACACCATTCTCTTGCAATAATTGTAGAGTGCATGGTGTCAGTGCATGGCATTTGAGCACGATGGTGGAGTACGCTAGAACACCTGTGCATGATTTCCCCACCATCGGGAAAAAATGCAACAAAGAGCTTCAATGTGAGGTCAACATCAATGAAAATATTGCTGTGCCTTGGCTGAGCCAGTGATGGAATGTCTTGGAACAATGTCTTCTTTTGTTGGTGGTGTGGGTGTTGTGGGTGAAGAGGGTTTTGGGATGCTGACCGTGCAGCGACTGCTGAGGGTGCTGTGGGTGCCGCTTCCATCTCTGTATCCACAGCTACAGGAGGCATTGCAAGGAACCCAATAACCTCACCTGTCTTTGCCACAATGGCAGAAGGATTTTGAAACATCTCCACCAGATTTCGCACCCAAAATCACCCTCTTCTGCTGGGAGACGCTCTTCAGTTCTTGGATGTAAGGTGAGCTCCTTTGGGAGCACTTCTTCCTTGCTAATCCCTTTGCCACACCTCCTCTCACTCCTCCCTCTGTGGCTGCTCGCATTGTACATGCTCTGATTCTCACTGGCCCTGATGACCTTCTTCACAAAAGTGGCACATAGAATGCTGACATTGCAATGTGCACCTCTGCTGATTCCATTGGTGCATACGCTCTTGTCTGCTGCCAAAAAGCCATCACTGGTAATGCAGTCTACATTGCCCACACCGTGCAGTTGTACCAAAGGTGCATGAGGGTCAATGATTCAGTTGATGCTTACCAGGGAAGAATTCTATGTATTTTGCGTGACCTTGACAAAGCTGTGCCTGATCAGCTCTCTGTATGTCTTTCCATTGTGGCCGGCTTGATCCCCGAGTTTTCTGACCTCTACCATCATGTCCCTTTCACTGTGCATGAATGCATTGCGTCCGTGCCGGTTCCACCCAACTCCTCCTTTGGGATTGGTGCAATCTACGAGTTCACTGCTGGAAATCTCAGTCTTATGGAACAACCTCTAGAGTAAATTTCTTCATCGTGCTCCTGTGGCAGCAGTCACTACATCTTCTTTCTCCTCCGTAACCACGTCCTCCTCTACCTTGGCCATGTCCACCACCTATACTGCAGCTGCACACACCACCTAGGGTGTCGGCCATGCCAGCGGTGGCCATATTGTACGTTCATTCAAAACTCCTTGTGCCAAGGAGTGCACTCTTGAGAATCACCTCACCAAAACTCTTCATCTTCATGATTAGAGAGGTGAGGGTGTGATGGGAACTTCTCATTCTCTTGTGTGTGAGTTGGATGGAGCCCTTCGTGGCACATCTTATGGTGTGATTAAAGGTGTCTGCCTGATGACCCTCCTTGGATTGAACATTGAAATTCAAGTACCTTTCCTCACTGTCATGGGGTCTCCTCCTGAGCTTGTTTTCTCCATTTTGGCACTGTCACAATCTGCCTTGTGCTGCCCTCCAATCGTGTATCTGGTAGCTTTTGGATTTTTGATTCAGGAGCCACTCACCACATGACCTAACGCCGTTCTTCCTTTGTCTCCCTCTGTTAGCTCAGTACACTTTGTGCTCACGGGCTCCGGGAAAATCCTTCCTACTGAAAGTGTTGGTGTTGTTCGTTTCACGGGGACGGATGGTGATCTCTTCCTGCCTGAATATCTGTTATGTGCCTGACCTGGAGCTCAACTTGCTTTCTGTAATCACTATAGATGACAAGGGCATGGAATTTGCATCCAGATGCGGTACTGGCACTGCTTTCATTTGCTCCTCTGGCAGATTTATACTCCGTGGGCTCTGCTGTGAATGCCTTTTTTGTCGTCCTCTCTGTGGTCCCCCGTCTTCCGCTGCCTTTGCTCTTGTTCACATGGCACCCTCTTTGTCATCCGAGTACACTCGGCTTCTGCACCACCACCTCTGCTGCATTCACACTGCTGCCATCACTTGCATGCTTCACGAGCCGCCTGGGACTGGTCTCAACATGTCTACTTTCCTTACTCCATGTTCCACGGAATGCCTTGACTGTGCTCAGGTAAAACTACATCGGTCTCCCTTTAGCACTGTGACTCTTTCACCTCTCACCCCTTTGACCTAGTGCATGCTGATGTCATGGAGCCCCTGCCTCATGATTTTCAGAGAGGTTTGGGTCGCGATGTCTTGTGTCTATTTGATGAATTCTCTCTCTACCGTTGGGTGTTATCCCTTCATCACAAAAGTGACATCACTGAAGTTCTTGAGTCCTGGCTCCCTCGAGCCAAATGGGCATGTGGTCATGTCCAATTCTTTTGTTGTGATCTTGGTGGTGAATTCTGCGCAAGGAGCTGTCGTCTCCCTACATACCCTAGCAAATTAGTGTCTCTCAATGCTGGAAATACACTCTCCCTGATAGGGTGCTTTCTCTTTTGTCCCTCTCAGGTCAATCCCCTCTCTTTGCTTTTGAGGCGATGTCATTCATGACTTGGATCTGGAACTGTGTTCCTCACAACCCGCTCCCTCGTCATGTCGCACCATTTGAATACTGGATTGGTCGTTCGACTGAATTGTGTTGTGCTCGTGTGTGGGGCTTTGTTGTTGCTACCGATGGCCATCATAAGGAAAAACTTGCACCCTGTGGTTTTCTTTGCATTTTCCTCGGAATTTTTTCAATATCTAAGGTGTGGTGTTTCTTAAATCCCACCCGATGCCGCATCATAGCGTCGTGCGACACCCTCTTCATTGAGGATGTAATTGAAAGTGAATTCTCCCATTTTTCCTCTCTCACCTCTCTTGACCCGCTCTCTCGGCTTGGGGGAGGCTCTTTGCCAGTTTCTTCTGTTGCACTCTTGGCTCGGGTTCCGGTGGTCGACATTCCATTGTGTCAATTCTTTCATTCCTTGGCTTCAGAATCATTGCACTTGTCCTGTTCCTCTGTTCCCTCTCTATTTCCTCCGACTGCGGCCTCCCTTCTTTGCATTCCTTTGCTTCCTGGTCTCCTGTGCTCTCTGCTTCCTATCCTTTCTCTCCTACACAGCTGGTTTCCATGCCTTCCTCTCCGACACATCCTGTACCCTCTCCCTCTTTGGTACCTCTTGTACCCTCAGACTCTCCGTCCTTGCTAGTCTTGCTGGTTGCCTCGTTGGTGCCCCTTGTATCTCCATACGTTCAGGGTGGTTGTCTGTGTGCTCTTCCTATCCAGAGCCACACATCCTCTGATTCTCATGGCCCCTCCTCTCTTGGCCCTACCGCACCAGATTACACTACCCTGTGTGGTAAACCCGGGCTCCATACTCTTGGATTCTCCATATCTGCTGATGTGTCTACCTCTGTGTCAATAATTCATCCCAGATTTTCTCTTGGTTATGCTCTCGTAGAGCATGAATTTCATCGAGCCCTTGGCATGTCTGTCTCCGGGTACAAGGCACACTTTTTTGATACCGCTCACCTCTCCCCCATGGTCCCAGATCCTACAACAGTTCACAAGGCTCACAAAGCTGCTCACTCTGCTCTGTGACAAACAGCCATGCAGGATAAACTGAAGGCTTTGACTGAGCATTGGGTATACGAGCTTATCGACCTCCCACATGGTTGACAGGCAGTCTTAACCATGTGTGTTTATTGTAGAAATTTAAACATAGACAGCTCAGTGGAGCAATACAAAGCTTGTCTCACGGCCAAGGGGTTCTCACAGATCATTGGCATTAACTTTGATGAAAATTCCACCCTGGCCACCCTAGTGGGATGTTACACCACTACTCGAGCTCTCCTCATTTGTGTTGTCCAAGATTATTGGGAGCTCGAGCAACTCCAGAAGGCTGGATTATGTAGATCTCTTTGTCAAGTCTGCCATCCGGGAATACATTGTTGACATCTGTTTGCTTGAGCTCCCAATCATCTTGAGCAACAAAAATGAGGAGAGCTTGAGTGGTGGTGTAACATCCCATTAGGGTGGCTAGGGTGGAATTTTCATCAAACTAAATTCCAAGGAAGTTATGGTTCATCACCTCAAATCCACGCACTTGTCGATCATTGTATGAAGAAATTTATTCTTGTATGCAAAAAATCTTAAAAAAACATCCACATGAATGCATGTCAGCAAAGCCCATATGTAAATTCCTTGTACAGACTGAAAACTATAATGGGCTCTATGTGATGTTACATAGTTTCTGGGAAACGACCATGTTCACTAGTTTGTTCACTTCCTAATGCACTCGTTGATCTACAGTTTCACGGGTGAGGCAACTGGTCATACATGGCCTTCTGGCTTCACCGATGGTACCAATAGGGTATGGAAGCTGGGAAAAGCTCTGTACAGCCTCAAGTAGTCACCAAGGTGTTGGAACCAGGAGATAACATTAACTGTTGAGAAGGTTGGATTTCACAGGAGCACAGTTGATCCCTCACTGTTTTACGTCGCACCCTCTGTCCCATTGGTGACCATTCTTGTGTATCTTGATAACTTGATGATTGCATCCCCCAACACGGCTAGTGTGAAGAGTCTCTTGCAGTCAACATACAAGATGAAGGATCTTGGGCCTGCCTGAGTCTTTCTGGTCGTGGAACTCGAGCATGACCACTATAAGCGGACAATACATGTTCATCATGTTGCATATGTGCACAGATTGGAGGAGTACTTTGCCTCCCTACTCTCTGTAGTTCCCTCAGCTTCTACACAAATGACTCAGCATGTGAGACACCGCTGAAGTCAATGGATGTATCCAAACTGAGGAAGATAGTGAATGTGACCGACTACCTGCGTGTAATCATCTCACTCATGTATTTGGCTTCTACAACTCATGCAGATGTTGCCTTCACAGTGAATTTTGTACTAAAGTTTTCTCTATGTCCAGGGGAATGACACCTTGATGCTATGCTGCAAGCCGTGTGGTATGCCTTGTCTACCCCACACATGGGGCTGTACTTTAGAGCATAGCCCTCAGTCATTGTCGAAGGCTTCACTAACAGTGACTGGGCTCATGACCTAGATGCTCATACTAGTTACATCTTCATGATTGGGGGCACTGCTTTCTTCTCAAAAGGTGGGCATCAAGGGTGTATGATGAGGAGCTCAAGCAAAGCTGAGTATGTTGTACTTGGTGTAGGTACATGTGAGGCTATCTGGCTGTGTCGCTTGCTGCCGGACATGTGCGTTCCAATTCGTCGCATCACTTTGTACTGTGAAAACAAGAGCACCAAAGCCATTGCCGAGAATGATGGCATGCACCATTCACGCACAATGCACATACATTTTGAGCGCAAATTTGTCTATGTGTGTACCGCGGCCGGGGATCTTCAGGTGGTCTGGATGGACATTCACTCACAGCAAGCTGGTTTTCTCACAACGGCACTCAGCAGAAACATCTTCAAGTGTGGTGTTCATGCTATTGATCTTGCTTGTCCCCATAAACCCAGGTGATCCATGCTCTCCTATGTCTGTTATTGTCTCTTGAACTGGATTGATGTGTCGTGTCAATGCTGTGATTGCAGGTCATGAGGGAGATTCAGTACTTGTGGTTCAGTTGGTGGTCCATCATACCTGTAACGCCCTCTTGTCTTGCTCCACATGCTCACATACAGGACACTGAGTGCTGTGACTGCACTGGAGTTCTGTCCTACAAGATGAAAGCCACAGTTGGTAAATCTTGTGCACTTTGCCAGCAGTAGCGCACACTCAGCCTGTGGCCTATGGCCACATGATTTGTGCTCTCATGATTCTTACGGATGGTTTTGCTCGTGGAGAGATCTTGCTTGTTCATACTTTGGGATGCCGGAGCTATTTCCATTATTTTGCATTTGGGCTTCTGTGGGTCACATTCTCCTAGCTGGGTGCTGATCCTTAGGGGAGCACCTGGCAAGATTAATTATGTGCCACAGGAAGTAGCCACCCTCGGCATGTAACGAGAGTTGGTCTCAATCCCCGGGTGGAGGTGTGATCTCAGCATGCATCACGCTCGATCGAGAGTCATGCTCACCGGCCTTGCTCCTATCTCACTCTCCTAGTACTCACTTGTAACGAAATTCTGAATCTTACTAAGTGCAACAAGGTTTGATCCATGGTGTTTGTCACATGGGGATCTCCCCACACTCCTTCCTCTCCAAATTCCATGCTTCTACATTTGGAGTGCAATAAAAACATGATGTTCATCCTAATAGATATGTGTCATGCATCAATGTGGGTTGTTGAAATGTAGCAAGTTCACAGGTATTGAGAAAGGTTCATGTTTTGAGATTTTTCTTAGAATGAAAGTTTATCTAGTGTAGGTCATTATGAGCTAACAATTCAGTTAATGAAACCATGAAAGGTTGAGTGTGTCTACACATGGGGGCAGCTTGTCCATCTTTGCTATCATCCGCTCTGTCCCATTATCTTATCTTCCAGTTCAGACATGGTATGAGAGCTTCAAAATCCGTGTCCTTGCTTATGAACTCGTCATCATACTCCCGTTTTTCTACACTCTGGCCCTAAGGCTGTTAAAACGAAACCCACACAAGTCTCAAATCCTGAATTTCTAGAACTTGTCTTGCCTCATTGTTTCTTACCGCACCACTCCAGAAAACTCCGTTCCTTCTTGAGCAAGACGAGAAGAGACGGTAACATAGACATGTCTTGTCATACAGAAGACCGAGACAAGATTCTCGTACCAAAGTAAGCTCTCAATTTGTAGTATGCTTCTTGTTTAGTGTGCCAAGCTAGTCGCAAATGTCCCTGCTATGTTTGGGCATGATACAAGTTGGAAATATTCTTTTCTAGGAAAACGGTTGTGTCGGACATTGAGAAATGCAGAGTTCAAAATCATGTCATTCTTTTTCTGAATAGCAAAGTGCTTCAATTTGCGAAAGTGTCACAGATTGAAGAAAAAAATCCTTCCTTGCTGCAACATTGAACAAGGCTGTTAGATCTAATCAGATATCAGATTCGATCTGATTAAATGGGACAAATCCAATTCAAAACCGGTCCAAACCATCGTAGACTCAGATCAGATTCAGATCCAATCAAATCAAATTCAGAGTTTTCATCTTAAATTTTGGATCCGATCAGATATTGCCAGGTCTAAGAGCCATGCAGACCTGGAAAGTAGAAAATGTGACGATTTTCCAATCCAAGAACTTTAACATGGCGCCCAGTGTAATTACTTTTCAAATAATTGAGGTTTGAAGGATAGAAACATGCATTGAAGCATGGATAAAACATGGAATGAATCCAAACTTATCCAAGCTATCTGAATAAAATCTGATCCAAACTATGGTCCAAACTCTTAGGTTCGGTGTCTGATTGGAATCGGTTATCTCACTTTAGTGATTGGACCAGATCATGTATGGATCCAAACCTTTTGGATTAGATCAGATCATACTTAAGCTTTGATTTGGATAAAACACTGATCCAAACCGATCTAACAGAATTGTCGCTGACAGCTGTCAATTTCACCTGTTGATGAATTTTACCGTTTTCTTGTCTTCTTCTAGCATGATTCCAAGACCGGCAGCCAATCCTCGAGCAGTTCCATGTCCATACTTGAAGACATCAGTCGAGCAGGCAACAGAGACTAGTGCTTTGGAGGAGAACATGAAACTGATGAAAGAGTTTCCTCACTGCATGTCCTCATGTCTAGAACACGGGGTTCGATGGTAAAAAATAGTGGCACTGTTTTCCCAAAAGAGGTTTGGGTATGAAACAGATTTTGCGTAAAACTTATTTCTAGAAATTCTTTTGTGGCTTGAGCTGGAATTCAGTCCGATGCCTGCCTTGTCATCCCTCGCTGTAAAGTAAATGCAAAAGATTCCCAGGTGTGAGAGAAGCCGAGACAAGACCTAGTCTTGTCTCGGCTTCTCTCACACCTAGGAATAAACTCATTTTTTTCCTCCCTTCACATTTTGTGTGGCTTGCCACTCAGTGTCCTTGCCCTCCTTGAGCCTGATTTTACCTCCCATATGTGTCTTCAATATTCAACAGGATAAGAGCACATTGCCTCTCTCCATCTTGAAATTACTGAGAAAATCCTTCATTCTAGCTGTGCCATTCACACTCTCAATGATTCCAACAGCACAAAGTTTTTTTCATTGTCCATCACCCTCATTGTCACTATCATGGTCACCATCTTCATCACCATGACCATGAACATCAACATCTCCATCACCATTACCATGAATATCACCATGAACATGACCATCATCATCACCATCACCATCACCATCTCCATCACCATCGCCATCGCCATCACCATCACCATCACCATTACCATCATCATCATGACGGTCACCATCACCATCACCATCAACATCACCATCACCAGGCCCACTAGAGGCATGACCACACAATACCATCACTGTGCTATGCTCACAGTGTTGCTCTGTGTGGTGACCATGCTCCTGACCTTGCAGTGAAACCTCTTCTCCATTCATCATCTCCAATGTGATGATATCAATACCACGGGTGCAGGGTGACATGGGTGCAGGATCAAAGTTTGGACCTCCGCAGACCTGTGAATGCACCAAGCTGCCAGTCGAGAGACACTCAACAGCAGACAGTATCTCTGGAATGACCACACACGTTCACGCAATCCCATCTGCTGGCCCTAGCTGTCCTAGCACACAAAATGGAAGGAACAGGGATCAGTAGGAAGGATTGGAAAATCATGTTATCCTGACTATGATTTGAGAGGTTTCAAGACGCTCATGGCAGGACACTTTGACTGAAATTTGCCAAAACATGTTATTGCTAATGCCAGCAGAACACCTGCCAACCTTAGCATTCACTGATGGTAGAGAAATAGAGCACTTTCTCTGGGATGTGTTAGCACTCCGGATACATTTGCCAAAGCTTCTATGCGCCACTCCTACCTGCTGCTTATGACTCCTTTGGAAAAAGGAACTTTTTGTACAGCCTTCATGTGGTACTTTCTGCAGTAGCTAAGCTTTTCACCTGCGGTTGTCTCATTGGATATGGATGCTACAGCCAGTTTTCCATGGCTGAAAACTACAACTTCAACTGTTGCTGATGTTGTGGTTACAGTTGCACTCTGCTTCCACTGCTACTGCTGCAACAAGCTGCTGCTGTTGTTATCCATTGCTGCTGTACCCTACATGTATTGCGATTGTAGGAGCTGTCACCACCATTGAAGCTGCTTTTGATGCATCCATTGCTTCCTCCTGATGCGGTTGTTTCGGGACTTGCTGTTGTGGTTGTGACTGTTTCTGCTTTCTATGCTGCTAGTCCTACAGCTGTCATAGCTGCCAATAATCCGGCTCCTTCACTTTTTTTCACTGATTACTCCAGTGATTTCTCTAGAGAACCATGGTCAAAGGTGTTGCATCCTGCTTCTGCTGCTGCTGCTGCTTGAAGCCACTGAAGAAGCAGCTGCTTCATGATGCTGCTGCGGCTGCTACTTCTGCTGCAGCTACTACTCATCCTCCACACTGCTGATGCTCCTCTGCACCACTACTGCTGCTGGTGTAGTTTGTGGCTGCTGCTGATCACTGTGTTTCTGCTGCACATCCATGCTACTGCTACTGCTTCTGTTGTGTGCTGCTGGAGCCATGCAAATGCAGGCTGGTTCCTTCACTGCAGCTGCGTGCTACTTGTGCCACCATTACTGCATCAGTAGCTTCTGGCTGGTGCATGCTTCTGCAGCTACTGCAGCAGCAGCAGCTGCTGTACCTGCCATAAAAAATGCCACCTTCAGCCACTGCATCGAATGTGCTTTTGATGCCAATGCGGCTGCTAACGTTGCAGCTCCCACCTGCAGCTACTACGCTGATAAATTGGATGATGCGGGTGTGGCTACCACTGCCGTGGCTGCTGTTGCTTGTCCTGTAGGAATGGTAGCTCCTGCTGAGGAGGATGCTCTGCGCCACGACCTCCACTCTGGGTCTCTCGGGAGCAGGTGGGGCCAGCCAAAGTTGTTTTTTGCTACAAAGTACACTCTCTTGTAATCAGATTAAAATTCACTTTTCTACACCTATTTCTCTCTTCCATCAATACCACCTCGTCCACCTTCAGGAACTGAATGAACAATGTGAGATTCACCCCTCCACTGGACTAGGTCCACACAAGTAATATAGCACACCAAGAATGGAAAATGTGACCCAAACATAGAAGCATGAAGTGGTGCATCCCACTCAGTGGATGCGCAGTAAAAAACGTTTGAGGGTAGTGCAAAGTATCACTCTCAATGCACCTTAAGTCACACTATGATGACCTGGTTGAGCGCAAAAACCGCCATACATGGAGGGCTATATTGATCTATCTTGACGTGGAAAAAAAGGCAACATCAATTCAGAAGGAGATCAATCAAGAAACCTTGCTCAGCCCAGCACAGCGCTTTCTGGATTCATCAAACGTAACCTCCAGCAAAGGTTGCATTCAATAAAGGTATCCAGTGTCATGCTGGATCCGACATTTGCAAGTTGTTCAGGGGAACCAGATGGGATGCCAAAAAACTCATTGGATTGATACAATTAAGACCGCAACAAGGAACAATGACACCAACTTACCAGACAACAACAAACAGGGAAAGCTTCAAACTGGAAAACACATTTTCAGTAACTACAAGGACAATCTTGGCCATGATTAACCAGTTAGAGTTACTGGGAAGTTGAACCAGAAACTTCCAGTATTCAGGAAAAGAGATAGTATTTTTAAACAGAATTTTGTATGGAACACAAAATACAACTTTAGTTTGGAAGTCCCCACAAACTGAGTCATTGTCACTGCGTACATCATGCATCCACAGAAAATATTCTTCAAAATTGTTTTAAAGTTTATTTTGTCACTTTCACCATTGTGTTAAAAAATTGGTATAACTTTTCAAGATAGATAATAGGTTTCATACGTTCAACTCTCATCGTAACCCATGTACGCCTTGCGTGCAGCTTTACATCCTGAGTGTGCTTGGAAACTCAAGGATCGCGGTGCTCTCTTCTTTTAGAGTACTTTCTTCTATGATACATCTTGCTTTGTCTTGTTGCTTGAGCCCGTCTCTCCTTTAGGAAGATGTGGTGCTTACGTCGTGCCTGTGGCAGTGGCTTTGTTTTTTTCCCCCTTGCTCGTGCACCTTCATTGACTTCATCAGTCTCTACATCGTTACCTATATTAACTCCCACTGGGTCTACGTCATTGCTTAAGTCTTCCTTAACAGCATGTGCAACATTGCCTGCTTCCTCTCCCCTCGCATCTGCATCCTCACCTACATAGTCTCCAACATCATCAATTCCATTGCCCACGTCTTCCCCCACTGTATCGTGTCGTTGCTGGTGTCATCTCCTGTTGCATCCGCATAGTTGCCTGCATCATCTCATGCTGCATTTGAAAAACAGCCTTCGTACACCCCAGTCAGTGGAGTATCATCACCACCCATCTCACAACTACTACTACTAGCACAGTCACCTGTATTGGCTGTCATGGTCCTCCCTAAAGATGACCTAACCACAGCCTCACAGCTGTTTCAGTCCTCATTATTCAGTCAAACGCCAGGTGGTCGCCATGCAGTCTTGCCGTCCTGTCCGCGGTGATTTTGATGGCTCTACACAGCCCGCTCCTGTCTCTATTCTTCATGGGTTTGGGCTAGCGGCAGCTGCGGTGTAGCTTAATACTACGCCTGGATACTGCCTTGTCACTTATGAATCCACCATGTTGTTATGGATGCTGAGTCAAGTCAGGCTGTGCGAAGCACATTAGCCGCCATCGCACTCGTTGCCAGTGGTGCCACAGTACATCCTCGTGAGCCAAACATAATGCAGCAAGCCCACTTTGCTGATGACATAGCACTTTGGGAGTGAGCTTCGTATGAAGAGCTGGCTGCCATTGAGGAGCATGGGGTTTATGAGAAGGTGAATCTCCCTCCTCGTCACAAAGCAGTGGTTGCTCATTGGATCTTTCAAAGGAAAAATATGCCAGATGGCTCAGTGGAGCGGTACAAGGGTTGTCTCACTTCCAAGGGACTTTTCAAAGTACTTGGTGAAGGATTTTTTGCCAACTTTGCCCATGGTTGGAAGAATACCACATTTAAGGTCCTGTTGATTCGTGCAACGTAGCATGATTGGGAGCTCCACCAGATGAACATCAGCAACGTCTTTCTACAAGGAATATTGAGGAGGTGATCCATCTGGTACAGGCTCCAGGGTTTGACAAAGGCACAAACCTATTCAAGTGTATCCAAAAGGCTTTTTACAGGTTGAAACACTCTCCCCGTTGTTGGAGCATTGTGATCTACACCCCTTTGGAGCGAGGTCGTGTACCGAAGAGTGCCCGGTGTGAGAGTAAAATGTCAAGCCATTGGGATGGACCTCCAAAACTCAACAAAATGGTGTGTGGAACAACCCTTGAGATGCCGCAAGAACATCTCCTAGTAACTAGCAAGTCCATTACTAGTCACTGAGGTTCTTACCGCGCAACTTTCCTCACGTTGTTTCACTTCACAAGGTTACGGAAGAAATGTAGGATCCAATGGACGTATTCAAGGTAATTGTCCGAGCTTAAGGAGAGTAAAGAAAATTAAATGTTTCTCATCTTTGAGGCTATATGTAGAAGACGATGTACAAGTTGTGGGTGAAATTGGAATGGCTTGGAAATTTTCTAGGTCATGTCATGCACCAGGAGGTCACAGTCATGATAATCCAGCTAAGATCCCTCTTGCCATTGGAAGCCTCCTATCGTGACACAGGTGCAATGAACCCTTGGAGCATTTAGTGCAATTTCCAAGCTTTCCAATGCACCAGGATTTCCTCAATCCATTCAGGAGCTGCTGAATTCTAGCTGCTTCCGTTCTCCATATATGACTGCCAACAGCAGCACCACTAGCAGGGTTTATAGCTGCCCAAAACGTCTTGGCTTTCAAATGCTCCTCCAGCCACCAACCAAAGCTCCCATAGTCCCCAATAAACCTTGGATTATTGGCCAAGCATCCATCTAGGGGTTCTTTGCTCAGACTAAGCAAGAATGT
>SZWC01004797.1:34666-48364 GCA_023375785.1 Penium margaritaceum | reverse complement strand
TTCCTCGTCCCCTAGTCCGCCACGTGCGCGCACCCTACCTGAAGAAGCCGATGGAGCCGATGGAGCAGATGGAGCCGTCCGATGGTCGTGTCCCTGTTGTACCTGTGCGCCCTGCAAGACCACGCGCTAGTCGGTCTTGGAAGCGTGCCTTAGAACCAGAAGTGTGGGCCCATAACCCTTTGTCAATGCGCCGGATAGCAACGGTCTAGAAAACGGGTCCCGACATGGGAGGCCGCCAACCGCTCTTGGTATTGCAACCAAGATAACATATCACCCTCGAACGAGGGATCCACACTTTAGGTTCGTTTGGTTTGCAACCTCACGAAGTCCGCATGTTGGTCTTTAGTGTCTACCTTTGGTTGGACACTCTGTGAGGAGTCTCAAAGGCAAGAACTGTAAATGGATGCATGCAAGGTACAGGCTTTTATACTTGCAGAGCTTTGCTAAAGCTTCTGCTTGTAGTGGCTCCACTGGAGCCAACCTCATCCTACATTCCTACTTGGCGCGTCCTTAGACCGCCAAGTGTCATCCTCAAGGCAGGCTCTAGTAAGCTTCCTAGAAGCTTCCTGTCCCAGTTTTGGCCACAAAGAAAATTGCGGCCGTCGCGGGGTTTGAACCCGCGACCTCTGGTTGGAGACTCCGGTGCCTAATCAACCAAGCCAAAAAGGTATGGTTCCTATGATGAGCCACAGGGGACATACCCATTATGGGCAGTGCATTCCTGGCCCATCTCAGAACAGACCAAGGGGACATACTCCATAGAGCAGTGCATGCCTTGTCTGTATGTGTAGCTAGCCAGCTAGGCAGTGGACAAGGTGCACACTATTCCAACAGATTCTATGTTCTTCTTCAAGGCAGCTACTAGACGATCTCAAGGGGCAGTTGAGTAGCAGATTTGAGATGAAGGACATGGGTCCTCTTGATTTCTATCTCGGAATTTCCATCAAGCGCGACAGAGCAGCAAGTACCATCAGCCTCAACCAGACAGAATACATTGATTCCATCCTCAAACAATACGACATGGCAGATTGCAAGCGTGCCAGCACACCCATGAGCTGAGAGTGCAAATTCCCCACCTCCATGTCCCCATCCAACAAAGCGGAGAAAACTGGCATGCTGGGCATCCCATATCAGTCTGCAGTGGGCAGTCTGATGTATGCCATGGTCGTCACCCGACCAGATATAGCCCATGCTGTTGGGCAAGTGAGCCGGTTTGTGGCCAATCCCGGTCTACTTCACTAGCAGGCCGTGATGCGTATCATGCGCTACCTTCAGGGGACGCGACACGTGGGGTTCCAGTTTGGAGGTATCGCTGGATTTGTGTCACTCCGTCTCATGTGCTACACCGATGCTGGTTGGGGAAGGAATATCCATGACAGAAAATCTACCTCCAGATTCATGTGTATGTTGAATTGAGGTGCAGTCAGTTGGGCAAGGTGCAAGCAAGAATGTATCTGTTTGTCAACAGCTGAAGCTGAGTACATCGCCTTGGCTAAGGTATGTAAAGAGATGCAGTGGCTACGAAGCATTCTCTCTGAGATGAAGGCACCACAGGTAACGGTAATGATCATCAAGATTGACCACATGAGCGCGATTGACATGTCCAAGAACACCGTCTTGTCCAGGCGGACAAAACACATCAAGATCCACTACCACTATGCTCGAGACTTGGTCTACAAGCAGACAGTGGAGCTCGAGTATATTGGTACCAAGCTGAACCAGGCTCACATGTTACAAAGCCACTAGACAAGGATCTCCACCAGGCAGGTAGGCAGGCAAGGTATCGCCATGGTCAACGCAAGTGATGACGAATGATGATGTTCCCTGAAGCAAGGTGCAAGGGAAAGATTTTTTAATGTTTTTGCAACTTGTTCAATGTTGTAGGACGGATCAAGAATGCTATGTCCCTTGTGAAGGTATGACCCCTCAATCCGTTGTAGATTGACTCAACTATGCTCTGTCTTGTGTGAGATCTGACCTGTGAGTGTACCATGTGGGTGAGTGGTTACCTTGGCTATTGTGTTGATTTGGCTAAGTGAGAGGTCATGAGTTTGATTCTGGCCCCATGCACATCTTGGTTGCTATGGAAGCTTCCAAGAAAGAAATTTTGTAGCTTCTTGGACGCTACATGGTTGGTCTGTCCCCTTGACACTAGGATGCTTATGTGTCAAGTCCACAGTGCAAGTCTATTGGTGATGTGGCTGATTCAGGCTTCTTCCCAGGAATGTACTTTTGAGTTCGAGGACTGGACATACATCTACAAAAGGACTTCTCTTGCATGCTGGTCCATTAACCTTTGGTTGATGCTCTCTTGCGTATTGACGAATTGAGCTCTTCTTGAGATGTAACTCTGAGAGGTTAGTACTCATAAAGGTGAAGTGTATGCCTGACTAAGTTTGGAGTGCATGAAACATGTCAACAAAGGAAGAAGGCCTGAAAACCTTTGTGAGCTTTTTGGTTTCGCAGCTTCTCTGCCAGATGTGTTAGCTCAGTAGCTAACAAAACACTCCTCCTCAACCGTTTCCCAGAAAAATAGCGGGGCATCATCGCAACCCGGTCGACCTAGCCTTGATCATGATTGCGCCCTCCTCACCCATTGTGAGTGTCTTGGTCTATGTAGATAACCTCGTGATCGTGTCCCCAGACTTTTGAGCTTTTCAGGCCGTAGAGAATCTCTCCTAATCTATGTGTAAAGATCTTGATTCAGCCCTTGTTTTCTTGGGTATGGATATTGAGCATGACCAACTGTGTTGTTTTCTGCATGTGCATCAGGCTACCTACATCAAGATACTTGGGGAGCGTTTTGCTGACCTGTTGGTCAGAGTTCCCTCTGCATCCATGCCTATAACTCATGCTTAGTAGAAGCTCACACGTTAAGAGATCCAGCCCGTTGGGAGGAGCTTGTTGATGTCACGATCATGACGTACGCAGGTACTACCTGTGCTGTGGACTTTTTGTTGAAGTTCTTTCAGCATCCGAGTTGGCTCCATGTAGAGGCTCCACTAGATTTTGGCTCCACCTATCATGAGGTTGGGTTGTTCTTTTGGGTGCTTGGCATGCACCTCAATATGGGCTGAATATGTCGCCTTGAGCGATTGGGTTTGTCACAGCGTTTGGTTGTGTCGTCTCATACAACAGCCTCGCCAGCCCCATCCGCTTCATCGCCATCCACTATGACTGTGAGAAATCTGGCCGCATCATCGAGCACAATGACAAGTGTCACACGTGCACAAAGCACATCAATGTTGAGCATGAATTTTTGTGCGAGTGTATTACAAATGGCATCGTTTGTGCCATTGGTGTTGACACGGGACAACAACGGGCGGGCTTTCTCATGAATGTGCTCTTTGGGGGAAACTCAAGTTTTACGTGTGCAATGCTGAGCTTCCATCACAGTATCATTTCATGTTTGATGTCAAGTGATTCGTGCACCGGTTCAAATTGTCCCTTACTCTGTCCCCATGTTCCTTGTGTAGTTCTCTCTCATGCTCTCCCTTAGCGACAGTCGTAATTGTCATCTAACGTTTTCTCAATTGTGGTGGCTGGTGTTTGTGGGTCACGAGGTAGTATTGCTATGTTAGTCATAGAAACCTCTGGACTTGTCGCCACTTACTGGTTAGGATGCCATGACCACAAATGGCCACTTCTGTAGCATCAGCCTCACCTTGTGTGTCCTAACGTGATCCTCCAGCTTTTGGAGGTCATTTTCTTTGTGGTCTTTCCCTTGTTTGTTCGTATGGCATGTACAACTCTGACTTTTGATTCAGTGATTCTTTTGCTTTCTACAACTGAGAAGCTCATACAGTTGCTTGATTTCATCAGTTTTAGTTGTGGAGTTCGACGAGCACATGCATGAGTGGAGGTATAAGGACGCTTCTGGTGTTGTTTTTCAATAACTCCTCTCTGTTTCAAGAACATCTCTCTAACCTCTCCAGGTTTCTTTGCGTTGTATGTCACATTGTGCCTCTAACAACGTTCCCTCACACAAGACCTCACTAAAGGGGTTTCTCCAATCCCTCAGAATATAAGTGAAGCAGTTTTCTGTTCAAATGCAACATGGTGGTAGAAATCATTCACACACCGATGACATGTGCTCCTGTTGAGAACTTGCTAGGAAGCTTCCAAACCTTGCTGGTGCTAATGTGGCAACATTGTCCAGTCAGCATGCGCACTAGCAAGCGAGCAAGTCCAAGAAACAACAAGGATCAGGCTAAGGTGATGCGCAAAGTTTCATAATCTTCAATAGCTAGTGGTGCAGAGAAAAATGACAACTGACAAGCACACAACATAAACAGCAAACGGCGGATGACGCACGTGAAAATGTAAGTTTGTCCTAAAATCAGCCCAAACCATTGTTTTGGCCGTAACTCTGTGCACAGGTGTCCAAAAGCGACACCATCTGCACCTAGAGATGCAGAATGTCAAGCCAGACGCTATGACTGGTCACATACACAAGTCCGGCATTGATTGGTGAACAGACAATGAAAAGTATGCAAATCAGGCTCGAGAGCCAGTACACCAAGAAAACTCTAGCGTCTGCAGAAAACCACAAACCACCTCGGCAAGCACCCAAGACGTCGTGACAGCTGTCTGGCAGCTGCTGGTTGGTGGAGCCACCACCCTTTGGTTCTCCAACGCCAGATACGTCCGCATCAAGGATCTGCAAGGGCATGGACACGACCAAGTGGTCACAGTAAGCTCTAGAAACAGACGGGGACAACTCACATCACAACACTCCCCACATGACCCGATGGTACGCATGTCCATACACGTGCACAACTGACATAGGTGTGTAACAAAATGCTCAACAGTCCATGCTCACACACCCCACTCTCAGCCACTCTCAGGTAAGGGGCAAAGCCCGACGGAATGAATGGCCACCATGAACTTTCCGTACGCAATTGCCTTGGTCAAGAAGTCAGCCTACTGCATGTCCGTGCCGGTCCAGATGACGGACATCACCTATCGTCCCACAAGATGACGCACAAAGTGATGCTCAACAGCAATGAGCTTCATGTATGCATGAAACACACCAGAGTTCTCTACAATGGCAAGAGCATTCCAGTTGTCACAGTGCAAAATCATGCAAGGTACACAGTGACGCAACTCACGAAATAGACGCTGTAGCCACACCACCTCAGCATCCCGAGCCCCAAGAGTAACATACTTAGCCTCTGATGGACTGTGTTCCATACAACCCTGCTTCCCGCTGCGCCACAACACAATGGTGCCACCAAGCAAGAACACGTAGCATGTCCAACTGCGTACAAGAGGACTCTATGCCTAGTCGCTGTCTGTGTAGCCGTCGAATACCAACGAACACTACCGTCGAAAGCAGAGTCCAAGGTACGGGGTGGACACCACGTATCGCACCACTTGCACATTCACGTGAAGGGCTCTTGCCCGAGGACACTATGAAAACTATGTAAGGCCTCCTTCACGACCTCCATCAAAGGAGATGTAATTAGGAGGNCATCCCGAGCCCCAAGAGTAACATACTTAGCCTCTGATGGACTGTGTTCCATACAACCCTGCTTCCCGCTGCGCCACAACACAATGGTGCCACCAAGCAAGAACACGTAGCATGTCCAACTGCGTACAAGAGGACTCTATGCCTAGTCGCTGTCTGTGTAGCCGTCGAATACCAACGAACACTACCGTCGAAAGCAGAGTCCAAGGTACGGGGTGGACACCACGTATCGCACCACTTGCACATTCACGTGAAGGGCTCTTGCCCGAGGACACTATGAAAACTATGTAAGGAGGTTGACGGCGAAGGTAATGTCGGGTCGTGTGGTAGTGGCCAAGTATATCAAAGAGAAAATCAGGCACAAGTAAAGGGCCATGTCCATTGTCTCCCCTAGCTCTGTTGGATCATCCACTTTCAGAGAATCCTATTTGCCAGGTGTGATGGGGGTGGAGGCTGTGGGAACTATACCAAGAAGGTCAGCAAACCGCTCCCCCACAACATGGGCTTAACGTGCCTAATGTAACAGGACTGTCCATGGCTGACGATCATGCATGATCTCCATCCTCGGAAACATAGCTGTAGGACGAAGGTCCTTCATCCTGTAGGCAGCCAGAAGGACTACCTTGGCCTCCTTCACGACCTCCATCAAAGGAGACGTAATGAGGAGGTCGTCCACTTAGACTAGGATGGCGGTGAGGCTCTCCCCTGATAATTTGAGAAGAGGGGAGGGTACGCATCACTCTACACCTAACGGGCATGTGTCAGTATGCAAGTGATCTCCAAGTTCTAGCATCTGGGTAGCTGTTTCATGTCATACAAGGCCTTGCGCAAGCACCATCACTTGTCCCCAACCTCGAATCCAAGTGGTTAAACCATGTAGATCTCCTCCTCTAAGGTAGCGTAGAGGAACGCATTGTTCACATCCATCTGGTGCACCTCCCAGTCGTGGTGAGAAACAACGGCAAGCAGATCGCAGGTGGTTGTCATGCAGCCAACGGGTATGAAGGAGTCAATGAAATCTATACCCTCAACCTGAAAAATTCCCTTGGCCATCAAGCAAACCATGTAGCAATCAAGTATCCCATCAGGCTTCACCTTCTTGCAAAAGACCCACTTGGCTGGTACAGCCTTCCGCCCAAGCGGGAGGTTGACAAGCTTGTAGACCCCGTGCTCACACATGGCTCTCAGCTCATTCTCACAAGCAGAACGCCACAAGTTTGCATCCTGAGCTAGGATTGCTTCCATCAACGTGCCACGATCAGGCGTCGTTAAGGAAGAGCTCCGGGTAGCTAAGACACATGTCTTTAGACTCAGTCTGACCACGACAAGGTTGTCTGCGGCATCGGAAGCGACTGAGAACTCTTCAGAGACCAACTTGTGACTGATAGGAAAAGCCGGATGCACCCCATTGTAGTGTGTCAGGACACTCAAGCCAAGGGCCTTCGTGCAAGGCTTGCCACTTTGAACAGTACGAGGCGGGTGTCTAGGTGTTGAGTCAGCAGTCCACTGAGCCCTATAGGTCGGAGACGACCACCAGGCTTGCGGGAGTAGGTGAGAACCTCAAAGAAGAGAGCGTCTTGTGACTCGACAATGCCATGGCGAGTATGGTCCCAAAAGCGCCAGGTCATTGACCGTGGGAAGATGCCGAGGAAGGTACACATGTGTCCACGAGGTGAGACCTTGGACCCCTGCTGGTCCTTGGTGTACCAGACGCATGCAAGAGATCCCAAACGTGGGCAAGACGGAGATCAGTATGATGGCCAAACAACGACTCGCGGTTCTAGACCCACGTCATGTAGGAGAAGCCATCAAAGGCAAAGGACTCCGGAAGACCACACTCAGACCGCATAGCGTGAATCGCATCCTCCATGGTACGATCCTTACGCTTAGAAACACCATTCTGCTGTGGTGTAGCAGGGGCATAGAGCTGGTGAAAAATGTTGTGCTCATCAAAGTAGGCATCCATCTTGCCTAGGAACTCGCCCCAACGATCCGAGTGGAATGTGTGTAGGGTGTGACAAGACTGACGCTCAGCCATCACAAGCCATAGGTGGACTACGAGCGCGGACTTACTCTTGCGGCACAGGCTGTAGACCCACTGCATCTGGGTAAAGTTGTCGGTCACGGTGAGAACATATCAACCCCGATCAGAGAGGAAATTGACTAGGAGAGGACCGAGAAGGTTTGAGTGGAACAACTCTAGTGTTACAGTGCCAGGGAGGATGAGTCAAGATGAGAGCAGCGATGCATCTTACCGTTTGCGCAAAAAAAGACAATTGGCCTTGGATAGCTTCTCAAAGAAAGCCACATCAAGACCGAGAGTTGACTGAGTTCAAATAACCTTGCACATAGTGTCCGAGCTCACATGACAAAGGCGACGATGTAATAAGCGCTGGTGATCAAGGGAGAGAACACCAGTGACAAACACACAAGCATAAGAGAGAGGGGAGGAAAAATAGAGGGAATGCAATGAGACACAATACAGGTAATCAACAACAAAGGCACGAAGCACAATGGCACATGTGTCAAGAGCACTCACTGTGGCAGAGTCATCAGAGTGCTCAATATTGAGACCCATCCTTGTGCATGCACGAAAAGAGAGCATGCTTAGCTCAAGCAAGGACAAAGAGCACATCAGAAATGTACAAGGGGCCAGACCAACCAGCAAACCGCACAACTCCAACTCCCTGTATAGGCAACAACTGAGCGGACGCTATGCGAATAGACGAAACTAACCCAAAAGGAATGAGCACAACAAAGTCACTACGACGACAGGTCATGTGATGGGTGACACAAGAGTCAACGATCCAGGTGCCACTCGACTCACTACTAGTCATCGACATTGAGCACCATACCACAAAATACTCTACCTCTGCTGGACGTGTAGCTCAGGACTCACAAAAAACAAACAACACGGAGGTGTGACTCATCAAGCCAATCGATACTGTCAGGGCCATCCTCATTTCAAGCTGATAGAGCCCCACCACAAGCATCACGTCGGATAGCAGACGCAGTAAGACAAGTTGTCTCAGGACCACTCGGCAATGACTACACACTCGCACCGCCCTGAATACGAAGTGCTAGCAGCTGCCCGAGCTCCGTGATCGTGCGATTTTGAGGATCCATATCACCGCTACTGCCTAATGAAACGGGTGTGTCTGCTTTAGTCATGGTCACAACGCGTCCTGTCCGTGTGTCACTCAAGGAAATCCGCTTCATGTGTCCCAACTCAAGGCCACACATGATCCGAGTCCAAGCGAGGGGCTTCTCACACTCCGTGTAGCTGTGAGCGCCCCCACAGTTGTAGCAGTGGATAGAACGCCCACTACATATACTCGCGTGTTGCTGATATTGCTAATGTTGTCCCTTTGCGTGCCGCTTCATCCCCTTCTCCCCCCCTGTTGCTGCTACAACGCCCTGAGTGTGGCCGCTTGGGGTAAAAGAGGAGGAGGAAGTCCTGGAGGTCAGACTAGTGAGCTAGGATAGAGGTGTAGGAAGGGTTGCAACCAGTGCTGCAACTAGTGGGCTCTGCGGATGAGCGATGGCAGCCTCTTGGGCCAATGTGGCTTGGAGGAAGTAACGATGGACCCAAGGAAGCACCTTTAGTGACTGTGACAACTTAGAGATAGCCACATGGTCGAAGCACAGAAAGAGCTTCACGTGGTCCTTGTGCGCCCCCATCATGATGGTGTCAAGTGCCCATAGCTGCATCCCACCACCGGTCCTAAGGCGTGTGTAAAGGCGCATCGTGCACCACCAGTTTTCAGCCGCAAGCTCAGTGAGACCTAGACAGAGGGAGTGAAACTCACGTTGTCGTGCCGCCCTCATGGTATGGGTCTCTGTAGCAAGAGG
Organism: Penium margaritaceum; assembly: GCA_023375785.1. Classification (NCBI taxonomy): domain Eukaryota; kingdom Viridiplantae; phylum Streptophyta; class Zygnematophyceae; order Desmidiales; family Peniaceae; genus Penium; species Penium margaritaceum. The sequence continues at coordinate 39,042 of SZWC01004797.1, read as the reverse complement.
TGTCCGGGCTAGCTCCCAGCCCTGGCGTGGATCTGTTCCAGTCCGGGTCTCAATCTCACCCAAGAAGGGTCGGAAGTCGACCACAGTCTCTCGTGGCATGGCGTAAAGGAGACCGCCTATCGCTCTCATTGTTTTCTGGACCTGGTGAGCATCGCAATTCGGGCACTGGGTGTGGTAGTAAGGTCAGACGCCCTCAAAATCGGCCCACACCTGAGATAAGGTCTCCCAGCAATTCAAGACCTCATAGCTATCATAACGGGGTGGAGGTGTCTCAAAGTCCTTCGGTTGCCGCTCCGTGGGAAGGGCGAATAGTGAGAGAGATGCCACCAAAAGTAAACGCTGTAAAACGACGTGCCTGATCGTGACGACAAGAAGGTCTTTAAGTGAGAGGCTGCAACCCTAGACGTAGCTTATAGATGCGCTCCTCAAGCACACGAATCTTGTGCTCCCGTGTGCCATCCTCTATCTCCTCCTCATCCCAGGTGTCAACCTGTGATGAAGGGTGTTGAGGCCACAATGCAGTGTGGGGTATAGATTATTGAACGGATGGAGAAGCTCCAGAAGATCCTCCTCGTGGCTGTTGTGAGGCCCCTAAATGACCCTGCGATAACTCCGCGATCTCATGCAACGTGTCAACTGCCCGTACTATTTTTGGCGCATCGCGTCCTGCAATCAATAAGCTCATCGATTGCGAGTGACTGTGACCATGGGCTCATAATGCCCATAGAGAAGAAAGAGGAGGGGTCTCCTAGCCCCGTTTTCTTGTCCTTAAGGCGGCATCGTAGTGCTTAGTATGGTGTCAAACGTGAGAAACGCTCTGACCAGGAAATCGACAACATTTCTCAAGGAGTTGAAACGTTGAGATGGATTGATGTTTTGACCTAAAAAATGCTAACGTCAGCACAGCTGATGATGATACTAGCGTTTTTCACGCTAGCAAAAAAAAACCGCTAGCGTTTTTTACACTAGCGGTTTTTTTTCCGAAAGTCACGCAGACTCCGCGTGACAGGTGGAGGAGACCGCGTAAGCCCCTCCCTGCTGTTGCGTAGGGGCTGTGCAGCCCTATGTAGCTTTTGTGTAGTGCTCTGCAGCTTCTATGTTGCTGTGTTGCAGTGCTACGCAACAGTGCTTTGCAGCAATCTTGTACAACAGTGCTACGCAACAGCACTACTTTCTACTGCTACTGTGGCCGCTGTCCCTGCCACTATGCTACTGCTACTGCTGCTTCTGCTGCCACTACTGTGCTGCTGTTGCTGCTTGTGGCTGCTGACACCGTGGCTGCTGTAAGCTGCTGCAACTACTCATAGCCACTGGCGTGCGCTGTTGCAAGCTCATTCTCCTTTTTTTCTTTTTGTACACATGGGCAACCAGACACGGTTTCTGCTGCCACTCGGTGCTGTTGCTACTGCTCGGCGTGGCCGCTGGAGCTGGTAACTACAACAGCTCACCCAGTGAGGTAGTGGGGATTGCGTGGTGGTGTCGCTGCTAGAAACGGCTATGATGGGTCCCAAGATACTGCGGCGGCGGTGACTCTCACTACCGCTGTCAATGTTGTATCTCTGCGGTGCAACTCAGTGAGAGAGGTCTCGCTGCTCTGACACCATGATGAATTGCTAGGAAGCTTCCAAATCTTGCTGCTGCCGATGTGGCAACACTGTCCAGTGAGCAAGCACAATAGCAAGCAAGCAGGTACAAGCAACAACAAGGATCGGGCTAGGGAGACATGCAAGTTATCATAAGCTTCAGTAGCTTAGTAGTGAAGAGAGAAAGGACAACTGACAAGCACACAACATGAATAGCTTCTGTGGCGCACGTGTTGATGTATGGACTTTGAGCTGTCATGTAGTCTTGTGTAGACAGAGCCTCCTAGCCTGTGTTGATGGTTCTCCAGTGGCTACCTTACTTCCTCTCTGATGCGTATGGTACATTCTAGCAGCTCAGTTCACGCATGTATGCCTGGTAGAGTTTTCTCGGTGGTCGTAACCCGGGTACTTGGTGGTTTGTACCGATACCTCGGGAGGTCCCATAGAAATACACCGCATAGTCTCTGACAAGTGAAGCACTCCTTTTGTGGTCAAGACCAGGGTACACAGTGGTTTGCACTGGTACCTTGGGAGACCCCGCACTGATTGGTCTAGGCTTTGTGACACTTTGACAGACGTGTGTAGTTTGCATGTGGCTGAGACCCAAACACTTGGTTGCCTTTTCTGGTGTCTTGGGAGGCCTAAACTTGCCTAGCCTGGCTAGTGGATAATGCTAGTGTGTCACCGTAGAGAGTAGATTCATTTGGATTGCATTGCATATTGTCCCGTCGGTCGAGATCCGGGCACCCGGTTGACTGTTCCGGTGCCTCAGGAGACCTCCATTGTTGTTTTCATGCTCTATGATATGCATAGTTCCAGTTCGTGCCTTTTGGTGCGACGGGGATGACGGGGCCTGGTGGGCTAGCCGCCAGTCCCCAGTACATAAGCACTAAGTAGGGCTCATTGTAGTTCCTCCCTTGATTCTTTATTCATTCATTTCAGACTTAGCCAAATCGCTGCACTTCTTGCGCTCACCACCAGAGCTCATGACTATTCCAGCATGGGCCTGCACGCCCTAGACCCATTTTAGCATGGTATCAGAGCATAGGGGGGCCATGTGAGCAACAAAGCAACAGGAAAAACATCAGGAATGCAGCTGAGGTGCGCCACGTGGCGCTACGCAGGGAAAAGCTTGCATAAGCCGCAAGAATGTCGGCAACAGCAGCAAGGACGGCTGTAAAGTAATTACTAGATTTAGAGTGCAGTGATAATCTGCCGGGTACTCCTGAGACTATTCGTTGGGCGCCGGAAGCAGTAGCACTCAATGCGGCAACAGCGGCTGAACAACCAGCTGCCACACCCCTTCGGGGAGGAGACTGTGAGTAGCTTATCTGCCGGCCAAGTAGCGCGGAACCATCAGCAGCCATAGCAGCAGCAGCTTTGTCAAAGTCGCTTGCACGCAGCTTGTAGCAAAAGCGCTCAACAGCATTTGCCAAGTGCATTTGCATTCCGCGCTAATAAATCTATTGCATACTTAGCGCCAGGCCACAGAAACCAGCAATCGCAAGCGGTTGGCTGCTGCAGCACACAGATGCAGCAGTAGGAGCACCGGCAAGATGCATGCAGCAGTAGCAAGTAGTCGCATTGGAAGCAGCTGACGCGCGCAGCAGCAGCAAGCAGACGGCCGGACGCCGTGCAATCAGCTCTCTTAGCAGTGAGCAGCAGCACGCAGTAGAAGCAGCAAGCCAAGATGTTTGGCAAGCAACAGCTTGCTATCAGCCTCCGTGCTGTTGACCAGTAGCAGCAGCAGCAGCCCCCATCGCAACAGAAGAAGTGGCAAAGACAGTAATGCGCAGCTAGTAGAACTAAGGCAACTTCGACAACTGCGCATCGCCAGCTGCCGTGAGCTAGGCTTTGTGGGTGCTTGGTCGAGGAAGCTTCCCTGGAAGCCACGCAGCTGTAGTCTGCCCTGCAGGCGCTGCTTGTTTTGTTCTCTTCTGGCTGCCGAGAAGTGAAACTATGTGCGGCTCGCTGACGTTATGAGACACTTACACAGACGTGCGCGAACGTGACAGATCATGAAGTAATAGACAATTCTGTACGGAGGAACGGACAAGTGCTAGCTTGCTGCTGGCGGGTTGACAGCAGAGGTCGGATATAGACAAAAACTCATAGAACACTCCCTGTTCCCGCTGTCACTGTCATGGCTTGGAGAGGTGGTTTCCACGCAGATTTCACAACTTGACAAGAAACTTTTGATGACCAACAAGGGTTGACTACTGCGCAGTGGCAGTCGCTTTCATGACGCTTGAAAATTCTAAATTTCAAATATAGCTCCGTCGTCATGCGATTCGAGCAATGAAGAGATTATTGCTCTCTTTCTCCCGTCCGCACAATTCAAGGGAATGCGGTTTTGATATGAGAGTGCCTCTTCACTATCTTTGCAGCCGAGTGCCAATCTATTCTCATTTGAATTTTGAGCCTCAATTCATCACTGCCGAAACAACAACTCTTCGATTCGTGCTGTTGCTCAAGAGAGAGAACACTCCACATCAGCAGCCAACTGTCCAGCATCGAATGAAATACAAAAGGAGGTTGCACAACCCCTTACATATACAACTTGACAACCCCAAAAAAATGGAATGTCTTGGTTACCCACCAAGACCCTCAAGCCGCACATAGTTTCACTTCTCGGCAGCCAGAAGAGAACAAAATAGCTTACGACCACTTTTGTCGACATCACGGCGTCGGCACCTCGATTGAGGCTGCCAGTGAAGCCAACCCATGGGTTTCGCGTGGATGCAAAATCACCCATGCGACCATGGGTGGTGGTCCCCCCCCCCCCCCCCCCCC
>SZWC01004797.1:584-13425 GCA_023375785.1 Penium margaritaceum | reverse complement strand
AAGCGCAGCACCCCAAACCAGCCGCTCACTCGGCGGCGCGCACCACGTCGCCCGCCGAGGCGCCTTCACACATCAAGGACCCATCAAAACGCCATTCGGAGGCGCAGATGTCCCTACGCGTAGTGGCGGCGCCCCTTGCGCCTTTGGGGTCTGTTTCGATGAGTTAATCATCGAGTTTGGTGATGGGGATGGATGTGGGTCGAAACCTGTTCGCGGACCTTCAGTCGGAATTTTGACTAAGTCCCCGAGTAACAAACTGTACTACTGAGTTCCGGACTCCGAGCCAGGTTTTTGGCTAAGTCCCTCAGTAACAAATTGCACTCTTGAAATCAGGCGGATCATCCACCGGACGCCTCGGCAGATCTTCCGGAGCAAAATCCCTAGATGGCATTTTGTTACTCGTTCCAGTCAATTATTCACCGGAAGTCGAACTGCCGGCGGCTCCCAGAACCGCCGCGCACATCCCAACTTTGAAAGCCCATATCTCCCTCGTTACTAGTCTAATTCTGGTGAAGCAACTTCCATCAAATTCAGCGACTTATCAACTTTTAGGGGCAATCCTGCATTTTAGGATCCGAGTAATCCTCAAGTTGCCAGATCCATCGACAAGGATTTTCCTCTCTCTGGCGGCTCGTCGGTGCCTCCCGGCGCCACACTTGGGCATGCAGAGGGGCAAATCTTCAACATTCTCCCCCTTGCACCTGCCATGTCCACTGCTCCTGCTTGCTCTTACTCATCTTCCGCCGCGCCCTCTTGCCCATCATAGCTGGTCATCCCAAGCCCGGCCACGCTCAAAGCGTGCCAGCCCACTGGTTGCGCTTTGGTCAAGCAATCCGCAAGCATGTTGTGCGTGCTGCAGTGTTGCAGCACCACCTGCCCCTTTTCAACCATGTCCCGTGCGTAGTGGTAACGCACGTTGATGTGCTTTGTCCTCCTGTGCTGTGTCAGATTGTTGGTCAGCGAGATTGAACCGGTGTTGTCCTCTTGCACCACCGTAGGCTCCTGCTGCGGTACGCCCAGCTCCCCCAGCAACCTGCGGAGCCACACCGCCTCCTTGACCGCCTCGGCCAGCGCGATGTACTCTGCTTCCACTGTGGAGGTAGCGACACAGTCTTGCTTTCTGCTGCACCACGAGACCACTGCACCGGCGAGGAAGAACACGTATTCGGATGTGGACTTCCACTTGTCCAAATCTCCAACGTAGTCTGCATCCGTGTAGCAGACCAGACACAAGGGGTTCGCCCGCCCCTTGCCGTCGAACCTCAAGCGCGCATGCCGCGTCGCCTGCAGGTAGCGGAGGATGCGCTTGACCGCCTGCAAGTGTAGTGGCCCTGGATCGGCCACGTACCTACTCACTTGGCCCACCCCGAAGGCCAGGTCTGGTCGAGTCGCCACCATGGCGTACATGAGGTTGCCCACCGCCGATTGGTAGGGCACCCCTGCCATATCCTCCCGCTCTTCTTTTGTTTGCGGCGCCATTGCTGCACTCAGTTCACAGGTCGTGGAGACTGGACTGCCAACTGGTTTGCAGTCCTCCATGCCGTACCGCTGCAGCACCTCGGCCACGTATTTGGCCTATCCCAACTCAAGCATGCGCGCCCTCCGGTTCCGCGTAATGCTCACCCCGAGGTAGTACTCCAGCTCCCCCATGTCCGACATCTGGAATCTGCTGCTCAGCTGCTCTTTCAGCTGCTGTAGGCTCGGCAAATCCGTCGAGCACACAATCAGGTCGTCCACATAGAGTGCAACAATCTGATGGAGCTCTTTGTCACGCCGCACGTACACGCTGTGATCCGCCTCACGGCGCTTGAAACCGAGTTGTGCCATGAAGCTGTCCATCTGTTGGTACCAGCATCTGGGCGATTGTTTTAGCCCGTACAAGGATTTCCGCAGCTTACACACCTTGCCCTCCGGCACCTCCACCCCCTCTGGCACCTCCATGTAGATCTCTTTGTCTATGATACCGTTGAGGAAGGCCGTCTTTATGTCCATTTGGTGGAGCTCCATGTCCTTCGCGGCCGCCACCGCAAGGATCGCCCGGATGCTTGTGAACTTGGCGACGGGAGCAAACGTCTCATCGTAGTGCTCCCCCTTACGCTGTGCGTAACCCTTTGCCTCCAGCCACGCCTTGTATTTTTCAACCACACCTTCCTTGTGAACTTGGTCTTAAACACCCACTTACAGCCAATGACCTTGGCATCTTTCGGCCTGTCAACCAGCTCCCACGTATCATTTTCCGTGATGGACGCCAACTCCGATTTGATGGTTGCGTCCCATTGATCCCCTTTGGGCCGTGCAAGCGCCTCTTGCCCGGTAGTCGGCTCCATTGATGCAGCCAGCATGCACCGCGTCATGCCAATCCATCGACCGGTGCTTGCGTCGAAGTACTTCCCAGCTTTTCGCTGCCTCCAGCTGTGGCGCGGTAGTTTTGGTGGCGCATCGTCGCTCTGCTACAATCCCTCCAACTCTGCACGCTCCGGTTCATCATCGACCGGACAGCTCTCCGAGGATCTCTCTCGCTCTGGCGAAACATCGCCCAAAGGACCGGCGTGTCCAGTGGATTTTCCACCGACGCCCGATGCACACTCTGCCGGGAGTGCGCTCCTTGGCACCCTAGGTGCCTCATCTGCCGGATCCTTCTGGTGGATCTCCTCATCAGCTTGATCGTCATCAGAGTCCTCCGCATTGGCTGCCACCGCTAGTGCACCTTCGCGCTCTGATGGCGCATCCTCAACTTTGGCGTCCGCCGGCTCCTTCTTGTAATCAAGGAGCTGGAACCACTCCCCCGTCTTTAAAGAGTCAACCACGCCCACGTCGTTGCTGCTGATGTAGCTCTGCTGCTCGTCGAACTCGACGTCTCGGCTGCGGATTACCTCCTCCTTGCACATGTCGTAGAGCCGGTACGCCTTATGCGTGCTCTCATAGCCAAGAAAGAGATACGACTTTGCCCGCGGCTCCAGCTTGCTGTCACGCCTCTGCGCAGCCTGCATCACCACATGCGCCTTGCACCCGAACACTTTCAGGTGTGCCACACTTGGCTTGCGCCCGCTCCAAGCCTCCTGCGGCGTCTTCCAGCCGCTCCTCCCCTTCACCACTGCTGTGGGAGTGAGGTTGATGGTGTAGCTTGCCGTAGGCACAGCCTCCGCGCAGAAGCTTCGCGGCAATGCCGCATCCACCAACATGGTCCGTACCATGTTAAGCAGTGTCTGGTTCGCCCGTTCCGCCACGCCATTTGACTGAGGCGAATACGGCGTAGTTTGTTGTAATTTTATGCCCTGCTGCTTCATCCACCCGCTACACCCCACGTACTCTCCGCCGTTGTCACTGCGTAGCGCTCTCACCTTCCGGTCAGTCTGCCTCTCCACTGCGGCGACATACTCCTTCAGCTGGTCCAGGACCTCACCTTTCCGCTTCATGAAGTACACGAAGAGTTTTCTGCTGTAGTCATCAATAAAGGTGACAAAGTAACGTGCGCCGCTCTTTGACGCCGTCTTGAATGGTCCGCACACGTCGCTGTGCACGACCTCCAGCAGGTCCGAGGCGCGATTCACGTTCTCGTTGAACGGTTTGCGCCGCGCCTTGCCCAAAATGCAAGGCTCGCATTTTTTGTGCTTTGCTGCATCTGTCGCCTCTTCCGCACCGTTGATGACGAGGCCGCGTACCAGCTCGCACTTCGCCATCTCCCTCACGACTGCGAGTGAGGAATGCCCCAGTCGTCGGTGCCAGAGCTCCAGATCAGCTCCGCCTCCTTTGGCCAGGTTGACGGTGCGTTCCTGCAAGTCTGTTGAATCTGTCGCCGCGGGGATCACCTTGGTCTCCACTATGTAGAGGCCTCCCTTGCGCTTAGCCTCCAGCACGGGCTCGTCGCCACCGTCCTTCCGCACCCGTTGTCAGTCAGGCGGCTAACACTTAGAATGTCAGCCAAGCCGGGTACGTGCTGCACGTCCTTGATGACGCGCTGCACCCGCTTTCCACCAACCACCACCTCCACGTCCACGTCTCCTTGGCCAGCCGCCGGCTCGACCTTATCGTTCGCGACCACCATGGATTTGCTGGACTTGGTGTAGTTGATGAACCCGACCTTCTCGACCTTGGTATGCTCCTCTGCTCCAGAGTCAAGGCATCGCCGGTTGGCCTTCTTGAGGTAGTGGTTTTGAGTGCCGTTGAGGAGCGCCTTCTTGCCTTTGGCGTCCTTGCTGCCGGTCTTTACCTCCTCGGTGCACTCATGGGCCCAATGGCCCTCCTTGCCGCAGTTACGGCACGCACCCTTCTTGGCGCCCTTCTTGCCGCCGCCATGTCCGCCACCTCCTTTGGCCCCGCTTCCGCCACCACGCATTTTGGTGACAAGGTCCGATGAGGACGACGAGGACTCCCCGCAGCTCCGTCGCTGCGCCTCGTCTCGGATGTACTCTGCGACCGCGCCATAGGTGAGCTTGTCCTCTACCCATCCTCCCGAGACTGTAATGAGAGGGCTCCAACTGTTAAGAAGGGCCATGAGGAGGGCCATCGCCTGCAGCTGCGTGTCGATCTTCCACCCCACGTCATTGCATTGTGAGGCGAGCGACTCGATCTCCTGCATGGCGGTGATGACATCATCTCCCTCCTCGATTCTAACTGTCAGGAGTCGCTTCATAAGGAAGATTTTGTTCACCAGCGACTTGGATTCATGGATGGCACAGAGTTTTTGCCAAGCTTCGGCTGCCAACTTGCAGCCCTGGAAGTAGCCCCACTGCGACTCAGCCGTCCCAGACACCTGCAGCATGAGCGCCTCCGTGTTCTTCTTTGCGAAGGCCTCCTTCTGCGCTTCCGTCGCCGTCGCTTTGTCGAGGACTTCCATTCCTTTCATGACCTCCAGCAGCCCCTTATGCGCGAGGTGCAACTTGAAGTGCCACCTCCATAGCCCGTAGCCAGGGCTACCTGCATACTTCTGGATGGGCTGCGTCTCCTTCTGCGCCATTTGCGCAGTCTTCAACTCTGGGACCTCAGAGCTTGACGGCGATGTCGTCCCTGACGACAGTCCCGTCCGCTGCGAAAGCCGTGAGCGATGTGTAGACCGGTCAGGGCTGTGGGCCCATAACCCTCCGTCAGAAAACGACCCCCGGGTGGAGGCAGTTCCAATGTGGCCCGACGGGTCTACTGTGCGTTCATGGCTATGTTTTGTGTGGGTGGTTCTGAGTCTAAGCGTGAGCTTTCTGGTCGCCTCACGCTACGTTTCTGGGAGTTGAAGGCATTTGTGAGATAGTCACTTTTGCAAAGGGGATAAAGCAATTGTACATTACTTTTTTTAACATGGACATGATCTGATCAATTATAGGGCTAGTCATGAACTCTCCAACGCACCAAACCGTGCGCGATTCGGATAACCGTAGCTCCCGCTACGTCAGTCGAAGCGCAGCACTCCAAACCAGCCGCTCACTCGGCGGCGCGCACCATGTCGCCCGCCGAGGCGCCTTCACACATCAACAACCCATCAAAACGCCATTCCGGAGGCACAGATGTCCCTACCCGTAGTGGCGGCGCCCCTTGTGCCTTTGGGGTCTGTTTCGATGAGTTAATCATCGAGTTTGGTGATGGGGATGGATGTGAGTCGAAACCTGTTCGCGGACCTTCAGTCGGAATTTTGACGAAGTCCCCGAGTAACAAACTCTACTACTGAGTTCCGGACTCCGAGCCAGGTTTTTGGCTAAGTCCCTCAGTAACAAACTGCACTCCTGAAATCCGGCAGATCATCGACCGGACGCCTCGGCAGATCTTCCGGAGTAAAATCCCCAGATGGCATTTTGTTACTCGTTCTGGTGAGTTATTCACCGGAAGTCGAACTGCGGGCGGCTCCCAGAACCGCCACACACATCCCAACTTTGGAAGCCCATATCTCCCTGGTTACTAGTCTGATTCCGGTGAAACAACTTCCACCGGATTCAGCGACTTGTCAACTTTTAGGGGCAATCCTCCATTTTAGGATCCGAACAATCCTCAAGTCGCCAGATCCGTCGACGAGGATTTTCCTCTCTGGTGGCTCGTCGGCGCCTCCCGACGCCGCACTTGGGCATGCAGAGGGGCAAATCTTCAACACAAAGACCCAACGAAAATGGGAGAAGTCATCGGTGAGGCACAAGACATAACGCCCCACATCTCAAAGCAGATCATGGGGAAGGGGCCCCATGAAATTAGCATACACAGGGTTCAGGGGGTGAAAGGAACGTGACTGAGAGTCGGAGAAAGGGGTACGGTGCATCTTACCCTGGGCACAGTCAAGACAGGAGGCAAGACAAGGAGAAGGGAAGGAAGACGGCGACAACCCAAGAGCAGGCTGAAGGCGGAGCATGCTGGTGATAGCATCCGTATGGACATGCGCGAGACGATGATGTAAGAGGCGGACATGCTCGGGGGAAAGAGAGGGTGCAACATGAGCAAGTGCAAAACCGACAGTGGGGGCCGGAGGGAGGAGGGGCATACGATAGAGTTTGTCACACTTAAGGCCACGCAAGACAACACGGCCAGACGAACAAAGACGGACGGTGCCAACCGTACGACTAGCAGAGAAGTTCATGCCTTGATCATCCTGGGACGGCACCGACAGCACGCTGAGTTCCAACGAGGGAACATAGAGCATGTTATGCAAGAACAGCACACCACTGGGGCCGACGAAACGAACGACACCAACACCCTGAACGAGGAGAAGCTGACCAGACCCGGTACGCACAAAGCGAACAGGACCAACCGGGCCCAACGAGACAAACGATGACCGACCAGACGTCAAGTGATGGGTGGCCCCGGAATCGGGAATCCAAAAGCCACCCGACGCACGGACAGGACCAAGAACACCACAGGTCTCCACGGTACCAACGGGGAACTTAGAGAGGGAGGACGGATCACATGCAGCAAGACAGTGAGGCAGCACAACAGATTACCAATGCTCGACCCAAGGAACGGAGACGCAAACGGACCCAAGCACATGACCGAGGGGTCCCCACGAAGCGTAGCATCAGTCTGAAAAGTAGGACCCTTGGCCACATATGCACTACTCTCACCTCACTGATCGCGAAGGCGCAAGAGCTACAGAAGAGACTGCTCCAGCTGACGCTCGCCATCGCCATAGACCGAAGGGGCAGGAGACGGGGCCGACCCCCCCGTGGGTGGAGGAAACCACGACGGAGCTGTGTAGCCAGAGGGAGGAGGGCCGACATATGCTGCTGCACCATAGGGCGGCGGTCAGCCCCACAGGTAAGGAACCGGAGGTGGAGCAGGCGGGACACCAGCGATGGAGTAGGCCCGTGCGGGGGAGGTGGAAGTGGAGGCCGCGGAGGAGACGGAGCTGGAGCCGGAGCTGGACGTCGTGGAGGCACTAGAAGTGCGAGCCCAATGAGTGCGCATAGCGCGAGCAAGACGTAGGTCATCCGGGGAGTGGGGCACACCCGCGCGGAGTGCTCGTCGGACCCGTAGTTCCAGCAGACTACGGCGCCAGGCACACGAGTAGGAGCGGCAGGGGGCTTTTCCTTGCCCTTACCCTTGCCGCGACCCTTGCCTCGACCACGCCCCTGGGCGGCAAGGACCAACACACTAGAGGCTGCTGACGAAGAGGAGGAGGAAGAGGACGTCGAAGTTGAGGAGGGTGACGAGGTGGTGGTGATTGCAGCGACACCAGTGATGGAGGAGCGGTGTAGCCGGCGGTTCTGCAGACTAGCCCACCAGGCGGCAAGGCGATCGACAGCGAAATCCCACAGAGCACCGATGACTGGAGGAGACTTCGGTGGGACAGGCTGCAAGGCAAGGCGCTGTAGCTCAGTAGGGGCGACATCACGAAGGGGGTCAGAGAGCTCAGGGATGAGCCCGTTGACCATAGTGAAGACAGCCAATAACTGGCCGGGGGCCACATCCCTCAGCTCACGAAGGAGTTTGAGACCGCGCGCCAAATAGGCGTCAGCAGACTCATCAAAGCGCATGAGGAGCGTGTCAAATTGGACCGTCAGAGCGCTCTGAGCAGCTTGACCGGTGAAGGTGGTGCAGCATCGAAGCATGGAATAGGCACCAACAGGATCTGCTGGGCGCCCAGCTAAGGGGTCAGCATTGAATGTGCCAACGTCATCAATTAGGTGCTCAAGCGCCGCGGCAATGAGAGCACGGACGGCGTGGGTAGCTTCAACAAGGACGGGGATGAAGGAGGAGGAAGGGTCAGGGGAGGAGTAATACTCCCAAAGACGTTCCCCTTGAGCCCAGGCGCTAAAGCGCACCTCCCAGGAGGAGAAGGGGAGACTGGAGGTGAGAACTGGGGGCTGAGAGAAAAAATCATGCTGGCGGGGTACTGTGACAGCAGAGGCAGCTCAAGCATTGGCAGCAGAGGTCTGGGCACAGGAAGAGGTGGAAGAGGGGACACCAGAGCCGGTGCCAGCAGTGGAGCCAGCAGGCGAGACAACATAGGCGGTAGAAAGACACTTAAGCACGAGGGCAGCAACTTTATCAGCAAACGCTGTGCGGTTGTCCTCAGCGAGCTTGAGGCGGTCCTCAGCTTCACGCTGGGCCTCAAGAGCTCGGTTGAGCTGCTGTTGCAGGTCTGCTATGACCGAATCTTCGTCACCCAGCATGGTGACAAAGAAGGGGCTCCGCCGAAAATTTTCAGCAGAGTTTCCCCCACCCCAGTGGGCGTGGAAAAACTGAGATGGGCCTTAGGCACACGTAGACAGTGCTGCATGACGGTTCCCAGCCCCAGGGCAGCCCAGAACAATAGGAGCAGAAAAAGCAGGAGATGCAAGGCATGCAAGGTGCATGCTCAAGAGGAGGGAGGAGAGCGTAGAAAAACAAGGAGAGGTGGAATAGCAGCAGATGTAGCAGCTGAGAGAATAGACACTTCGGACGCGGCGAAGACAAGAAAGGTCAGGGCACCACTCACAGTGGTTGCGCCCAGAGTGATGAACACAGGACAGACTGAGACAGCTGCAGTCACTAGACCGACGGACACAGATGACGAGGACGATGCAGATGTGGCTGCTGCGATTGTGGAGGTACGAACAGCTGCTATGGCGGTCACTGTGGCAGATGCAGCAGAGGAGGTGGCAGAGGCGACAGCAGCTGCAGCAGCCGATACCTGGGTGCCAATGTCAGCAGTAGCTGCCGCAACAGGACCAAGTACCACGGCAGCCTCTGTGTAGGATTCGGTAGCACGTCCAACTGAAGTCGACGCTGGGGCACGTGCCACCCGGGCCGCCGCTGCAAAGGTTGCTGCTGACGCCGCGGCTGCGTTTCCGACTGCGGATGCAGCACGAGTGAGCACGTTGGCGAGGTAGACGGTGTTGCGCCGGAGAGCGGCGTGGAGGTCGGCCGCGGCAGATGCGTAGGCAGCAAAGTCAGCACCCTCCCAGAACCAGCAATAGGTGTGAGGGGACGGAGGGCTTACCGGATTATGGTGGGGAAAGGCAGAGGAGTCAGACACAGGGCTCCCGCCTCCGGTGCGAGGCCGTCGTCGCTCACTGGGTGACACCCGCCGCTCCTCGTGGGCGGCCTCGGCGAGGGCGGAGTCGGAAGGCCCATGCTGCGCAAGCGTGACCGCTGTCGCCACCAAGGCGGCAGGAGCAGACGGAGAGAGTTGTTGCTGCCGAAGCCGTTGCGGTGTGCTGAAAGAGGCAGTTGGGTCAGTCACAGGCGGAGAGACACGTTGCAGCTATAGCGGTATCTGCTGCTGATGGGGTAACGCGGATGTTGCTGACAAGAGGCCAACTGCTTCGCGGCCAACTGCTCCGCGGCCAACTATGGAGCGGGACAGTTGAGGCCCGGTGCTGCGGAATGCGGGGGGCGGACGTAGGCCCAGCCTGGGATAGAAGTTTGGATGCGGGCTGGGTAGAGTGCCGTAGCATGATAAAGATAGATCCGCCGCCGTTTGACGGCGGCGGCGGGCAAGAGGGGAGCTGATGTAGAGGAAACCGGCTGCCGCATGCGAACTGCTGCAGCCTAGGCTCCACTAAGGCTGCGAGGGAAGAGGGCAGCTACAAGAGAGTAGCGTAGAGTGCGGAAGCGGCGGTGAGAGTAGAGGCCACAGCGGGAATGCCGACCACAGTCCCTAGGATGGGCCGACAGTTCTATGCGTCGCCCTCGTCTGCGCTAGTGTTGCTTCCCCCACGTCGCTCTGATACCAGTAGGAAGCCGCGAGCAACCTAGAAGCAAGAAACATGGGGAACAGCAACTGTGATAGGCAAGACAGCCATGGTTGGCGCAGTCGACATTGAGTGAGAAGTCGCTAGGAAAAATTGAGTCACACGGTGCACCCTACCTAGGTGACGGGGTAGGAACCGAGAGCGAGCGAGCAGCAAGCTCGATCTCGCTCTCAGCACTCCCCCACCGTGCTAGGAGTTGGCAAGCTCCCCCCCAAGAAATATCTTGCTGTCTAATATCTCGGGTTACAACCAGCAAGAGCAAGATCCAGGATGAACCCGACTACCGTTGTCACAAACAATGTTTACCAAGGCACAAGATTGTGCTGATGCCACGAGCTGTTGCACGGTGGGTCTACTAATCACCGACTGCGATGGAGGTGTTGCCTGAAGACAGACTTCTTGCTCAGTCACCTGCATCAGTGAGTGTGGAGTGTGCAACGGGCCAGAGGTCACCACATGCCATGAACCAACAGTCCCCGCCATCAGGAGACTCCATGGGCATCTTGTTAATTAAACCGAGGTGTATATACCTTGGATACCCGCGGTCGTCTCGCATGCGCCGTCTTCGAGGCTGCGGTGAGCACGACCAACATCATGAGAAGATTCCAGGAAGCTTCCTAGCCTTTCTGCTTGCTAGCCTGATAGCACGGGTCTGGCTGGTTGACACACAGGTCATGCAAGGGACAGCAAGGGTAGGGAGAGACACGTGCACTTGTATCTCAAGCTTCAACTGAAGTTAATGCAGAGAGAGATAACAAATGACAGGTCCATAACATAAATAGCCGCCGTGGCTCACAGCGGGTGGCGCACACGGCGGTGCCTGTCAAACCTGAACCGGCCCAAAACCACTGTTTTGGCCATAATTCTGCGCACAAGCGTCCAAACGGAGCGCCGTCTGATCCTACGGATGCACGACAAAAAGACAGACACAACGACTGGTCACACGCCTACGTCCGGGAACAGCCGGAGAGTGTAAGAAAACAAAGATGTAAATCAGCCTGGCAGGTCTGTCCACCGAGAAAATCCTGAAGACCTCCAAACGTAGTCCGTGGGCTGTGGGAGCCCTCTGGTACACTGGGTAGGCTGCCAGGCTGCCTCCAGCGGGTGGAGCATCAACTCAGGGAACTCTGTCTCCAGTTGGGTCCGCCTCAAGGATCTGCACGAGCATGGACACGGCCGAGTGGTCACAACCAACTGTACAACTGTGTATGACTGACAACATCACAACACATCATCGACGCTTCGATGCACCAGAATGTAATGCACGGCCAGAATCCCCCCTCCCCAAACCGCATTTGTCGACGTGGATTGAAAAATGTTTTCCCGTATTAGGTACGACAGGCGCTGTGGGAGGCACATGGTAACTGTGCATGATGGGAGGTACATTTCGACTCGGGAAACCGACAGAGTGTGATTCCTGACAGTGTGTCAAAATCAGATGCGAATGCGCTGGAACACGCGGACGTGTTTCATACATACGAATGTACAAATTGTTAAACTTCGTGGATCCTTAAAAAAACGGACTGACATGATGCAATCGGCTCGATGGTGTGCAGTGCCTTTCTTCGAGGCAAAGCGTTACATTATCGTATGTAAGACCCCCGTAAAGAAGGTTTCGGAGCCCTGGCGAACCACGCGATGTTCGTTCCATGTTTCGCGGACGACCGCCGACGACATCCGTTTTTTCATGGTTGTTGAAATTTATGTCAAAAAAAGTTAACATGTTTCAAGTGTGCCCATAGCTAACACTAACCGGGGGCGCATATGTCATGTCCATTTCAACTTGGGCACCGCAGTCATTTCGATTCCGACTATGGACACCACATGCGTGTCGGTTTCGAATTTGGGCACCGCATACGGTTCGCTTTCGACTATGGGCACCGCGGATCTATCGACCGTAACGATGGGCATATAACAACTCCGTCCAAACCGCAAACCACCTCGGCAAGCACCCGGAACCTCGTAACAGCTGTGTAGCAACTGTTGGTGGGTGGGGCCACCACCAGTCCGTGCTTGCTGCGTCCGCATGAGGGATCTGCATGAGCATGGACACGGTTGAGTGGTCACAATAAGCTATACAAACAGACGGGGAGGACTCACATCACAACACTTGTCGTCAGTGAAAAGCGGCCCGAGAAGTCGTTGAGTAAGTTAGTGAAGTTTTTTTATTTCACCAACAGGCATCGAAGACATTGCACACACCGAAGGCACATGCTGTAAAAATCCTATTTACAAGGGTTGTGCAAGCATGTCCCTCCTCAGCAACCCTCAGGTTTATGCCATGACCGGCACTATGCTTTCCCTGTGCCTACCATGGTCTAGCAGGTTCTGTAACTAGAGAATACAGCGATCATAAGTGTCATGGCCTTACCAGCCAATGTTTGGTTAGCTGCGACTGCAGCGACTCCTTGTAATTGTCTTTCACAACAGTCACCCATGACACCTGTTTCCTCCACTGTGAGGCAGCTCACTTACACAAGAAGGCAAGGTAGAGAACATCTCATCATCTCCCAAGAAAGGGATGGTAGCAAGAAAGAAAGATGTTTTTTTTCCCTCCTTTTGCTTCTTATTTCTTTACGAACACCGGGAGGTAAGCTGGACGACGCTTCATCATCCATCTCCCACAGCAGGAATGGCAGCTGCAGCGCAAGCGGCAACGCTCCACATCTGCCGCACGACATACTCGCACCATTAAA
>SZWC01004796.1:144676-154899 GCA_023375785.1 Penium margaritaceum | reverse complement strand
CCCCCTTTTTCTGCTCTGCTCTCGCGGGGGAGGGGTTCCTTCTTTTGCAAAGTTTTCCGCTCCAACCTCACCGGTGCTGGATCGACAAGGGGGGAAATGTTGCAAAATGGACAACTGTCACATCTCCTTGATGTAATGGCTTACTGGGCTCAGCACACCAACAGCAAAAAGGAAAGCAAGAGGGCCAAGAGACAGACTCGTTCTCTCTCCCGACCCCCCTGTCTATCCTGTCTGGTGGGGTATGGTATGGCTTTGGGCAGGCCTCTTTAGGCATCCCACTGATCCATCCATCCGTAGCCCTACCTACTCTACTCATCCTATTGGAGCTTTGTAGAGCTGACAGTACCTTGGTAACGAGTGTCATGTATTCTGGCTGGATTTGGGCAAATGCGGTGTGTGGCCTGGCAGACTAAGCCAGAGTGTGGGCGTGAGCTCCTCTTGATATCAAGTCTGTTGTCATGGCAAGGGACTGGAGCTCGAGGTAGACACTATCTTTCTAAAGATGGATCCGGTGATCACGAATCATTGTGAAGGAAGTGGACTGATCGGAGCCGATGACGAATCGAGAAGTGTGAGCATCGGCTCCCCTCGAGACAACGCCCGAGAAAGATCAACAACCACGAGAAAGTGACCGCAGATCCGGACGATCTTGTCTGTGGATCGCACCAAGGGCGCTGGGCATCCGCCAACCTTGGTGTGCCGATGACCGGAGGTCATCGAGCGGCGTTCGAGTGATCCTGTGACCGAGAACCCGAAGACACAGGGTACTGGACTATGTAGGACTTGTATTTGCCAGAGTGTAAGCCCAGTCCAAGAGTGTAGTATGCCCACAAGCCCTCACCCATCAGCTCCTCATCGTTGGCAAAGAAGAAGCGCAGGGGCAAGAAGGGCAAGGGCCCACAACAGCAACAACAGAAGCAGCCGACCAGGTCTAGTGGTGGTGGCTCGGTCTGCCATAACTGTGGCCAGCCGGGACATGGGTGGAACACGTGTCAATGCGCCGGATAGCAACGGTCTAGAAAACGGGTCCCGACATGGGAGGCCGCCAACCGCTCTTGGTATTGCAACCAAGATAACATATCACCCTCGAACGAGGGATCCACACTTTAGGTTCGTTTGGTTTGCAACCTCACGAAGTCCGCATGTTGGTCTTTAGTGTCTACCTTTGGTTGGACACTCTGTGAGGAGTCTCAAAGGCAAGAACTGTAAATGGATGCATGCAAGGTACAGGCTTTTATACTTTCAGAGCTTTGCTAAAGCTTCTGCTTGTAGTGGCTCCACTGGAGCCAACCTCATCCTACATTCCTACTTGGCGCGTCCTTAGACCGCCAAGTGTCATCCTCAAGGCAGGCTCTAGTAAGCTTCCTAGAAGCTTCCTGTCCCAGTTTTGGCCACAAAGAAAATTGCGGCCGTCGCGGGGTTTGAACCCGCGACCTCTGGNTGCAACCTCACGAAGTCCGCATGTTGGTCTTTAGTGTCTACCTTTGGTTGGACACTCTGTGAGGAGTCTCAAAGGCAAGAACTGTAAATGGATGCATGCAAGGTACAGGCTTTTATACTTGCAGAGCTTTGCTAAAGCTTCTGCTTGTAGTGGCTCCACTGGAGCCAACCTCATCCTACATTCCTACTTGGCGCGTCCTTAGACCGCCAAGTGTCATCCTCAAGGCAGGCTCTAGTAAGCTTCCTAGAAGCTTCCTTTCCCAGTTTTGGCCACAAAGAAAATTGCGGCCGTCGCGGGGTTTGAACCCGCGACCTCTGGTTTGAGACTCCGGTGCCTAATCAACCAAGCCAAAAAGGTATGGTTCCTATGATGAGCCACAGGGGACATACCCATTATGGGCAGTGCATTCCTGGCCCATCTCAGAATAGACCAAGGGGACATACTCCATAGAGCAGTGCATGCCTTGTCTGTATGTGTAGCTAGCCAGCTAGGCAGTGGACAAGGTGCACACTATTTCAACAACACGTTCCTGTTAACGACGGACGAGGCGCGCGTCATCGCTACCATGTGTTGCTAGCGTGAGAACCGTCTCGCCTCTACCGCGGTAGTTGTTGCTGGCCCCGACACCTCCATCCCGTTCAGCAGCTCCACCCCTCCAATAGCCACTCCGGTCCCGGCGTCGCGAGATCCATAGTAGCATCATATACAGCCATCGGTGCCTCCGTTTCCATCTCCGGTACAATCCTCCTTCTATCTGGGCTCTGGCGATGTCACTCCACACTCCGTTTACACTCCCGGACCATCCACCCGTGAGCGTCGGTTGAAGCAGTTCATCGCGCTCCAGCTCGTTCTGCCTCGCCCTCCCCCCAGGGAAGTGCGAGCTGCGTCACCTCCTTCTCTTCTACCCTGCCCACCATGAGTGAGACTGAGTTGTGGTCGTGTTTTGCTTCTTTGTCCACCTTGTCGTCTCCCGTGCTCTCTACCCCTCTCTATAACGACGCCGCGTGGCTTGATGATTGGCAGTCTCGGTTCGCGCCGCCGTCCACCGCATTTACGTCTCTCCTTCTTGCTGGCATGTGACTGTGAGTGATTTGGCGACTGCGTTCGAGGACCCTTCGGAGACCTAGATTGTCGACTTTGGGGCAACGCATCACATGACCGCTGCTCGCAAGGCCTTCAGTGTGTTTGGTCCTGTTGGCAATGTGTCCGGTGTCCGGATGGGCTCCGGATAGGTGTTACCTGTCCGTGACGTCTGCATCGCTCGTTTCCTTGGTCCTGCTGGTGATGTCTTCATGACCAACGTCCTCTTTGTCCCAGGTCTTGAGCTCAGCCTTCTGACCTTCACTGCCCTTGACCGCATGAGCATGGGCGTTCTCCGCTCGCGTGGCGTTGGCCACTGTGTCGTTACATCCGTCCGGTCTTGTCGTTCTACAGGCCACCGCTTGTGGCAACCTGTGGCACGTACCTCGTCTGTCCTCCCCTCCCTCTGTCCCCTCCCCATCCTCCCGGATAGGCCATGTCTTTGTCACAAGCACAGTCTCACTGCAGTACACTCGTCTCTTGCACCGCCACCTTTGCCATGTCCACTCTGCTGTCGTCGATAGCATGCTCCGCACCCAACCGGCCCAAGGCCTAGACCCAGACTCTTTCCCCTCGCCATGCCCCACAGAGTGTATTGATTGCGCTCACGATGCACCAGTCCACCTATCCTTAGTCATTCTCTTGTGTGTTTGCCCCTCTCGACCTCGTCCATTCCATTGTCATGAGTCCTCTCCTTTCCGTGTCCGTCGGGGAGCATGGTCGCTACGTCCTCATCCTCACTGACAACTACTCTCACTACCGCTCGGTCTTTTGCCATCGTCAGAAGAGCAATGTGGCTTCGACCATTCGGGACTGGCTTGTTCGTGCGGAGCGCGAGTGTGGTTGGCCTCTTTGCCACATTCTCTCCGATCCCGGTTGCGAGTACATGGGAGAGACCACGACTTTTCTTGCCTCCTGCGGTATGTACCACGAGACGTTGGCAGTTCACACACCGGCCAAGAACGGCGTCTCCGAGCGATGGAACTGCACCATGGCTGACGCCGACCGCACCATGCGAGTTCGGCCTCTCTTATGGCTTCTACTTCGAAGCCATGGCCTACGTGACGTGGGTCTCGAATCGGATTCCCCATGGACCCCTTCTCCGCCAGTCTACACAGTACCAGCATTGGTGCGGTCAATGTGCTGCCTCCGCCCGGCTCATGTCTGGGGCTACATGGCCATTGTGTGGCTGCCCGCCCCACAGCAGGTGGGGCAAGCTCGCCCCCCGTGGACGTCCTTGCACCTTCCTCGGTGTCTCGTTTCAGTCCAAACCTAGGCGCTTCTGGGATCCCTCCCGGCACTGCATCATCGAGTCCCGCAATGCCCTCTTCTTTGAGGAGCCTTTTCCTTGCGACCTCGTTCACTCTGGCTTGTTGATATCCATCCCGTTGCAGGGGGGATTAGTGAGTCCGTCCCCCAAACTGCCACTTCTATGCGGCACATCACATGGTCCCTTCAGACCGGCAGCCCCAGTCGCGTCTGCTGGCCCCTCCAGGCCAACAACCACAGTCGCGTCTGATGGCCCCTCTTGGCCAACAACCCCATTCGCGTCCGATGGCCCCTCCGGGCTAGCAGCCCCAATCGCGTCCGCTAGTCTCTCGAGGCCGACAGTTCCAGTCGCGTCCGTTGGCCCCTCTGGGCCGGTAGCCCTGGTTGCCTTTTCTGGCCCCTCCGCGTCAGCAGCCTCGTCCGCGTCTGCTGGTCCCTATGGGCCGGGAGACCCGTCCGCATCCACTGGTCCCTCCGGGTCGGGAGCTCCAGACGCGTCTGCTGGTCCTTTCAAGGCGGCAGCTCTAGTCGTGTCCGCTGGTCCCTACGGGCCGGTAGCTCCTGTCGAGACTGCTGGCCCCTCCGCGCCAGCAGCCCTGTCGGTGTCTGTTGGTCCTTCCGGGCCGGCAGACCCGTCCGCATCTGTTGGTCTCTTTGTACCAGCAGCTCCGTTTGCCTCCGTCAGCACCTCAGGCTCGGTGCCATCTATTGCCCTACCGCGCTACACGCGTGGCCCAGGCGGCATCCTCTGACCTAGGCCATTTGTGAGTACAAAGACCGCCACACCGCGTACTGTGGTGCCTTGGCCCCCCGTTGCCCTGCGTGTCTCTTCCACTCCTATGATAGTGAGTTTGGACCCTGCGACCAAGGCCTTCGGCCTAACCACTTCAGCCATCATTGCGGACCTCCACCCGAGCTCCGCACTGGGTTACGCCATGCTCCCTAAGGAGCATCGGCATGCCCTTACGGCTGCACTCACATGCGTCCTACCTGGAGCTCGAGATGCACACACCCTTGCAGTCCTCTCCACGGCACCCCTGGAGGACCCAGCCACCCTACGTAAGGCTTGAGCCTCCCCCGAGGCTGCACACTGGGTTGCTGCTTGCACCGACGAGCTCGCTGCTGTCAGGCAACATCACGTGTATGACCTTGTCGATCTCCCTCCAGGTCAGAAAACCATCGATGCCAAGTGTGTCTTCTGACACAAATGGAAGACGGACTGGTCCTTCAACAAGGACAAGGCCCGCCACATAGCCAAGGGGTTTGCTTAAGTCCCATGGGCTGATTACGACCAGATCTTTGCCCTGTTGGCCGATTCTCCACTAACCGGGCGCTCTTTAGCCTGGTTGCCCAACACGGGTGGGAGTTGCATCAAATGGACTTGAGCAACGATTTTCTCCATGGCTCGTTCGACGGTGAGGAGCTCTACATGGTACAGCCTCCACACTTCGAAGACGGCACTGGGAAGGTCTGGCGGCCACGGAAGGCCCTCTATGGTCTGAAGCAGTCGCCTCGGTGCTGGAACCAAGAGATTAGTCGCACGCTTCTCCGCGGCGGCCTCCACCGCAGTATTACTGACCCCGCACTATTCATCACCCCGAGAAGCCAGACCTTCACCACAGACCTGGTCTACGTCAAAGATCTCTTCATTGCATCACCAAACTTGGCTGCCATCCAGGATGTCAAGGACTTGCTGCACACCACCTACCATGTGAAGGATCTCAAGTCTGCTCGAGTCTTCCTGGGCATGGAGCTCGCGCATGATCATTTCCATGGCATCCTACACACCAAAGAGGCCACCTATGTACAGAATCTGTCCACTCGCTTCGCCGAGGACCTGCCCCTCGTCACGAGTGCATCCTCACCCATGTCACCCGATCGCCAGGTGAGGCTAAAGAACTCTGACCCAGCCATTGTGGGGGAGCCAGTTGACATGACCATGTATCTATTGTATTTTTTTACCCCTTGTTCAGTGTTGTAGGACGGATCAGGACTGCTCTGCCCTTTGTGGAGGTATGACCCCTAGATCTATTGTAGTATGAGTCAACAATGCTCTGTCTCTTGCGAGATATGATCAGTGAGTACACTATGTGGATGAGTGGTTACCTTGGCCATTTTGTTGACTTGGCCTAGTGAGAGGTCATGAGTTCGATCCTGGCCCCATGTGCATCTTGTTTGCTATGGAAGCTTCCAAAAAAGAAAGTCCGTAGCTTCTTGGACGCTACATGGTTGGTCTGTCACCTTGACACTAGGATGCTTTTGTGTCAAGCCCACAGTGCAAGTCTATTGGTGATGTGGCTGGTTCAGGCCACTTTCCACGAATGTGCTTTTCTGTTCGAGGACTGGATAGCCAGCTATAAAAGGACTTGTCTTGCATGCTGATCAATTAACCCTTGCTTGATGCTCTCTTGCGTATTGACGACTTGAGCTCTTCTTGAGATGTAATGCTAAGGCGTTAGTACTCTTGAAGGTGAAGTGTATGCCTGATTAAGTTTAAAGGTGCATGACACATGTCAACAATGGGAAGAAGGCCTAAAAACCTCTGTGAGCTTTTCAGTTTTGCGGCTTCTCTGCGAGNTGTCACCTTGACACTAGGATGCTTATGTGTCAAGCCCACAGTGCAAGTCTATTGGTGATGTGGCTGGTTCAGGCCACTTCCCAGGAATGTGCTTTTCAGTTCGAGGACTGGATAGCCAGCTATAAAAGGACTTGTCTTGCATGCTGATCAATTAACCCTTGCTTGATGCTCTCTTGCGTATTGACGACTTGAGCTCTTCTTGAGATGTAATGCTAAGGCGTTAGTACTCTTGAAGGTGAAGTGTGTGCCTGATTGAGTTTAAAGGTGCGGGACACATGTCAACAAAGGGAGGAAGGCCTAAAAACCTTTGTGAGCTTTTCAGTTTTGCGGCTTCTCTGCCAGAGGTGGTTAGCTCGGTAGCTAACGAAGGGTTATGGACCTACTCCTCTTCTCAGGGAAGTTTCACGCACGCAACCGCTAAGGTCACAAGCAGTGAGAGCGCCTTCACTCTCACCCAAGTTCTCTCTTTGCAAGGCAACATCAGAAGGAGGGAATGCAACACATCTGCACCTTTCTACCTTGGGAGCTGACATCAGCCTACATCAGCCTACATCAGCCTACATTAGCCAACATCTGCTTACAATGGCCAACATGAATAGGGGAAGCGGTTTCCTCTTCTCACCAACAGCCTACAGCGGCCTCCAACAGTGGTTTATCGGCATCAACAAAAGGTTCAGCAGCTGTAGCAGTTGTAGTTGTAGGGATGGCAGGGACAAGGGGAACCAGGGAATCATTTCCCCATCCCCAAGTTTGATAAAGAGGGGTTCGCGCTCTGGAAGTGGCAGTTTGAGATCATCATGGATGACAGAGATCTGGTAGGATTTTTTGACAGAACTATCCCAGCACCAAAGGAGGAGGGTGCTGACCTTGTGCCATGGGTCAAGCTCAACAAGAAGGCTCTCGCCATTCTTGTGTCCTCCATAGAACCCTTAGTCCTTTCACGCATCAGCGGTTGTACAGTGGCAGCCGCTGCATACGCCAATCTTGGCAAAGTGTTTCAGTCCTCCTCACTTGCCAACCGTCTCTTCATTCCACAAAACCTCATCAGCATGAGGATTGCTGAAGGGGAGGATGTCTCCGCCTTTTTGTAGAAGTTTGAGACGCTCTTCCAATAAGCCACCGGCATGGGGTGGGACCTGAATTCCGACATGCAGGCCATGATTTTCTGATGATGCTGCCTGAAAGTTGGGGCCCCATGATAACGCTGAGTGGAGGGTGGACTGAAGATCTAGTTTCCTACACCACCGTCTCTGAGTATGTGCGGAATGAAGCCATGCGTCGTAGCAGCAGTGAAGCAAACATGGCTGCCTTTGCCTCACGGAGCAGCGGCACCTTCCACAATACCTCCTCTTTTGGGTACGAGGGAAACAACAGCACTAGCAACAGTGGAAGGGGTACAAAGCGCCAAGGAAACTGCCATGACTATGGCAAGGCTGGACACTGGGCTCGAGAGTACTGTACACCCAAGAGAGAAGGAGGAGACGGGGATGAATGGCGATGGGGAAATGGTAGGAAAATCCCACAAGCTTGATGGCTGAGTGTGCCTCCAACAAACGGAGGGTGATACTCAGGCCAGGAGCTTACGGCCTTGACTGGGGCACAAACGAGCACACCACTTATGAGAAGAGAGACTTCATCTCTCTTGCTCCATGCAACAAGAACTTCAGAGTTGCCAACGGCAAGGTTGAGGTAGCTGAGGGGATTGGTGACAAGCTGGTCACAGTGGGTGTCAACGGTGGAGATTCAAACCTCAAGCCAGACGGGGTGGTCTACTTGCCCTCCTTGNGATACTCAGGCCAGGAGCTTACGGCCTTGACTGGGGCACAAACGAGCACACCACTTATGAGAAGAGAGACTTCATCTCTCTTGCTCCATGCAACAAGAACTTCAGAGTTGCCAACGGCAAGGTTGAGGTAGCTGAGGGGATTGGTGACAAGCTGGTCACAGTGGGTGTCAACGGTGGAGATTCAAACCTCAAGCCAGACGGGGTGGTCTACTTGCCCTCCTTCATAGCCAACCTTCTCTCCGTCTCTAAGATAACAGACCATGGCATGATAGTGGCCTTTACAGAGAAGGAAGCGGTGATAGTCCCTACGAAGGACATCAACATCTCCTACTCTGCCAAGAAGGTTGTCGCACAGGTTCCTCGCGTTGATGGACTCTACGTCTTGCAGGCCAAAACAACAACTTCAACGGCTGAATCTTCAGTCGAGAGTGATGATGAGGAGAGCAGCGATGTAGATTCAGATGAGGAAGGACATGTTGGATCAACGAAAGCAGTGGCAACAGATGATTTAGGAACAAAACCGCAAGCAAATGCAACCACTGGGGCTGTTCATTCTAGCCTGTGCACATCCTCCAAGAACCTGTGGCACAGGCGCTTAGGGCACGTGGCTCATCGTACACTGGAGCTCGTGGCAAAGCAGGAGCTAGTGCCTGGGATGGAGCTAGGTGAGGCGGAGGGAGTCGGGTGCATGTGTGAGCCATGGCTTCAAGGCAAGGCGAAAAGGAAACACTTCAAGCGCAATGGAACGCGTGCTCTCGCACCCCTTGACCTCATCCACTCTGACGTGTGCGGTCTCTTTTGCATACCATCAAATGTAAGTAGCAGATATTTCCTCACATGCATTGACGAAAACAATCGTAAGTTGTGGATGTACTTTCTCAAAAAGAAAAGCAAGGTGAACGAGAATCTACAAGCTTTTGTCGCTATGGTCCAGCGATAGAGTGGAAAGAAGGTGAAGGCATTTAGGACGGACAACGGGGGAGTGTACGAAGCGTGTAGGGAGTGGCTCTAGATATAGGGTATTGAACACCAGAAAACTACGCCCTACTCACCTATGAGCAACGGTGTAGCAGAGAGGATGAACCAGATGCTCCTATGCATGAGAAGGTGCACGCTCTTTGACGCCAAGCTGCCTCCTAGGGTCTGGGCTGAAGCAGCACGTACGGCTACCTACCTTGTGAACCTCACACCTGCAGCAGCTCTGCGAAGGAGAGGCAAGAAGAAGCAGACACAAGAGCTGAAGACCCCTCAAGAATCATGGTCAGGCAGGAAGCCGGACGCCTTCCATCTCAAGGTCTTTGGTTGTACCGTGTTTGCCAAGGTCCAGGCCGTTCAGGGCCCTAGAAAGCTCAATGCAAGAGCACGAAAGTGCATTTTCATGGGCTATGACACCGCCCACAAAGCTTATCGACTGTGGGACCAAGGAGCCAAGAAGGTCATCCGCAGCAAAGACGTGGATTTCCACAAAAGATCTCTGAGTAAGGGAGAGCATCTCGAACTCGAGAACGCTCCAAAACATGGAGCGTGGCTCACTCTCCTCAAAGAGGGAGACAAAGCACCAGCACAATGGCATGGGATAGGTGCAGCAACAGGGAGAGGAGCTTATGAAGATGACTCAGAGGAATCAGACTCTGACTTTGACGTATTCGATCCTCCACAACATGAGGAGGATGCCTCTCCCATCATCAAGGACGAACCAGACCTCTACCCTCCACATCAACAGCACCAGCCAACAGGTTCAAGGAGCAGTTCACGCCTCAAAGTACCTTGGCAGCATTACAACGTAGATAAGGGTGAATGGACAGGCTTCAACTATTCATTCTTGGTTCAAGAGGAGCCAACGTCTGTCGCAGAGGCACTCACTCGGCCTGACAAATCAGAGTGGGATGAAGCAATGTGCAGTGAACTCAGCTCCATCGAAGAGAATGGGACATGCGTGCTCGTGGACAGACCTGCCGGGGCTCACGTTGTAGGGTCCAAGTGGGTACTGAAAGAAAAAGGAAACACGATGGCAAGATAGAAAAGTACAAGGCCCGGATGGTAGCAAAGCGGTTCTCCCAACGGCCTGG